>BQNB010191514.1:0-11691 GCA_026074375.1 Tanacetum coccineum | reverse complement strand
TTTTACGGGTGACTTTGGGGAGGCGGCTCAATGTAGTCTGAAGACGCTCCGATACCATGTTTCTGGGTGAATTTTCCTCAGCTATTGGCATGAATAATAGAGAACTTGAGTTGATTCTAAAAAAAAGGAAACATTTATCACCACTCACGAATGAAAGAAACACACATACTACAAACATTCACGAGTGTTTGAATCACTCTGTGTGAAACGTTATAAGATCTAGCAGATTTATATGGAAAAAGAAAGCATATTCAACACACAATTGGCATCCTTTTCTCAAGGTTATTGATTCAAATGGTAGTTTCGATCTTTCCCAATCTTCCAATTGGAATTTGCTGGTTCATACTCAATGTTAATGTTTTTCAAGACTTATCTTGCATCATGAATATATAGCTAGGATTAAAACTGATACATTTACTTCATGAAACACTCAAGGGAAATACTAGAAATTAAGACCTCTACTGAATGTTAAATCACCTGCCTCTTTAGGTCTCGCGGGAATTCTTCTATTTACAAATTCTCCAAGATAGCACATATAATTGTTTTTTGCAGAAATATATTCCATCCAAACTGCCAATCACTAACCGTTAGCCAGATTCAATCTAACCGCATATCTATCTGAATTTAAACCCCAAACCCTATTAACTAGGAGACTCTTAATGCTATGTAACATGAGGTTTGTCATAATTATATGATATGCTCAAAATAGACTAATTACTCAGGATAAAATAGAGAGTTGGAGATCTTATCATATGATAGTGTGCTCTGTATGCAACAATGATACAAACTCTCACAATCATCTATTCTTCAAGTGCCATTATGCATGACAGTTTTGGAACAAAGCTAAACAGAATATGGGACTGATATGTGCAGATATGGAGTGGAATGATATTGTGAATGTTGTGTCTGAGAAATATAATGGAAATTCTCTTGATATTATAATAAGAATATAGGGGTTAGCTGCAAGTGTTTACTTAGTAAGTCTGGAAAGAAATTGCAGACTGTTTAAAGGAGAAAAAAGAAGTGTTGAGGAGCTATATGAACTATTTTATGAAATAATATGAGACTGTCAAGTTTGAAAGCTAAAGTGTCTATAGCTATTCTGGGAGCTCAGCAAAACTGGAATATTAAGATGGAAGTAATTTACAATGCAACAGTAACTCTAGAAATGAGAGGAATAAAGAATTGGCTAGCCTTAAGAATGAATAAGGGGTGTTTGGATCATGAGTTATATGGCAGATGGATAATATCTTAGGAGTTATGCCAGAGGTCTGTACCTTCTTGTCTTCTGTATATGAGGATGGCATTCTATACTAGGGACGATGTGCCTAAATTCTTACCTTTTTTTTTGTTATCTAAATTAGCACAGGTTGGAAGAAGTTCCTGAGCAATTCACCACAAAGAGATAATTATTCTATTTAGCTTCGCAACAAACTAAACGGTTTAAAAAGACATAATAATTCAAATGGATGGCGAAAACATATATTCAACCTGATTTAAAATCCCAAACACTATTAAAACGCCCAATTTAAACTATTCAAATGGAATTAAATCCCAAAAGGCTAATGAGATATTAATATAGCCCAATTCAAAAGAAAACTCAAAACGATTAAGATCAAACCCATATAGAAAATACTATCGGTTGAATAGGGATTTCAAACAGATTCAAACCAAAACTCAATATGATATAGGCTCTTAAGGTGCTGGCCAATTCTAACCAGAAACTCAAATACGCAATACTAACAAGAGGCCAAATCTAACTGCAATTAGATTTTAGCAATGCCCAAAATCTAACAGCAAGTTGACTATATAAAATTCACCAAGATAGCAAGCCCCAAAAGAAATCAGAAAACATTTAGCCAAAAAGTACTTCGTACAACTTAGCAGGTTATGAACAAATCTCGAGTATGTTCTCCACAAGTAATACTATATTATATACCTCGTTTCCTTTCTCACATGCACGGCAAACATCGTCAATTTGACCTCTAACCATTCAGCTGGACAGGCTCTTGTTCCTGTGAAACACAATCACATATATTAACAAAAGACTCAAATTAACCAGAATACAAAGATATGAGGAAACAAATATTTATGCCTAACAACTCATGGTGTTTTATTTATCTTAAAGAAAGACAGTATGTTACCTAATTGTTACGAGCTTGGCGCCTCTCGTCACCTGTTGGTCCTTTAAAATGAAACTTATCTCCAATCCGGCAAACGATAGGAGCTGCAGGAACCTGATTATTAAAAAAAAAAAGATAACCAATAATAGTTTAACAAGAAGTAATCCAAATGTTAGTAACAGGAAATCCATAACTTATTAATTACAAACCTTCCTTAATGTACGAAGGAGCTCTAAATCAGCAGTAGCGAGTATAAACCTTTCATTGCCATCATTCTTCCGGATCATTTCCTCCACACAATCAGAACTTCTAATAGTTGCAACATGAGAACACCTAGAAATGCAAGCAATCATTAATATATAACCAGGTGTAGATTCATAATATCAGCTATTAGCTGCATATAAATTGTCTGCAGCAAAAAATTTGAAATGGATTTGAAATTTCCCACCCGTCAACTGTTATCGTTTAGCCTAAATTGTCCTTTGTATCATGACAACAGTATACTGCAGGGATCATTTCCCCATTCTTAATTATGTAAGTTTTATATTCTTAACTAAGTGCTTACCTAGCTATAAAAAATCCATGGGGTAGAACGCCTTTAAAGTTCTGAGATGACTGAAGCGAACAACTAATTGACAAAAACATGAAAACAACAATCAGTTTCTAAACAAAACTACATGCTAACTCAACGTGTTTACGAAAGACTAACCTGGTGATAAAGAGCTTCATTTTATCCCCAATGAATTCCTTCAAGGAATTTGCCACTTGTGTCTTTGTCTCGACCTTCTCAAAGCTATCCAGATAAGACTCGTGGCAAAGAACGTTATGTGGAGGTCGAAAGTCATACAGCTTCCTTAAAATTCTCATTTTGACTCGGTTACGTTGCGCCCTCCTTTTTAGGCCTGGGAGGGCCTAATGAGAAGAATTCATGATCAAGTTAGTTAATTCAGACACTATTTGGTTTCATTATCAACAAACAGATCGATATCCAGTTTGTTAAAATCACCATAGTTCATCAAAACCTTGATTCACAGATTCAACAATAAACTATTTCAAGTTCAAAAAAGCAGCTAAAGTGCTAAACGGTAATTTAACCACAAATGACTGATAAAAGTTAAATTAACAAATCTGAAGTCACTATAGTTCAATACTATAACTCAATGAAGATGACGGCACGAAGTCAACATATAATATATTTATATCTCTAATTTGACCACTGAACATATAATAATTCTCTGAATTAACAAATCTAACATCACTAAAACAATATAAAATCTAGTTTAGTGATGATAACGTCATCTAATCAACAAAAAAGAATACACTCTGATTTAAAGGATACAAGGTGAATGTAACGTCACCACGAGTAAGTTATTCATAGTAATAAAACACAAAATTTGATCAGTTAGCAATGTAAACCCTATTTTAGTGGAGATGACGTCATGAAGTTAACAAATAATGAATAGACTCTGTTTTAATGCTAATATAACGATTCCAATGCCAATATGGCGTCACCTTGAAGCAATAAACTATGATAGAGCACAAACTTCCGATCAATTAAATATGCAAACGCTAGTTTAGTGAAGATGACGTCATTAACTCAACAAAATTCCGAATAAACTCTGATTTTACGCTAGTTCGACAGATCCGAAGTCAATATGACGTCACTACAAGTAATAAACTATAACAAAACACAAATTTCGATAAATTAACGATACAAACCCTAGTTTAGTGAAGATGACGTCATTGACATTCCGAATAAACTCTGATTTAACGCTAGTTCAACAGATCCGAAGGCACAACAAGTAATAAACTACAACAAAACACTAATTTCGATCAACTAAATATGTAAACCCTAGTTTAGTGAAAATGACGTCATTAACTCAACAAAATTCCGGATAAACTCTGATTTAACGCTAATTCGAGGTCAATGTGACGTCATAAGTGTAATAATATATACTAAAACACGAATTTAGATCAATTAATTCAACAGAACATAATAAATACTAATAAATGAATGAAATTAAATTGTTGATTGATGATAATGTAGAAGGATCGTACCGAATTCCACAACATGATGAGTTGATTGAGAAATTAAGAGAGAAAAAATGAGAGAGAGAAAGTGTAGATTGAGAAATGAGCGGGAAAATGAATAAAAGAGGGGAGATGAATAAAAGTGGGGTCTATTATTTGGTCAAGCCGTTTTGATTTTCTCATGGATCAGACTTATATGAGTAACCGTTTTTTAGTTTAACATTTTTTTACTCGTAACACCACATCTTTTATCTTTTATATAATAATAGAATTAAATTATTTCGAAGTTTTTTATCAAATTAAATCTTATGAGAAAAACAAATTGAATCAATCAGAACGTTTGATTTTGCTACGTAAACAAAATCGTGTGATCTGATTGATCAATAAAAAGTCAAAATTGAATCTTATTGGTAAAAATTAAAATTTTTTGGTGAAAAAATACGACGGAGAAAAAAAACACATAAAAATATATATTTCCAATTTGGTAAAAAAAAATAAAAAATATATGAGGTAATTAATAAAAGTTTAGTGGTTTTTAATTTTAAATAAATTATATGGAGTTATGTGTAAATTTATAAATTTACAAGTTTTATTATAACTTTAAAAAATAAACAAATAACCTCTTAAACTTTATACCCCTAGACTTTATATTTTAAAATACAACAAACGTAAATTTTTACTTCCAAACAAAGATTTAACAGTATCTAATCACATCCCAAATTTACCCGAAGATTTTTTGATGAATTTTTCATTGTCGGTCTGAAATCATGTTATACAACAAAATAGAAAAACACTGAAACACATTAAATATCATAAATAAAGAAAAAGAGTTTTCTAGTTATTCATTGATTGCTTCAGAAGAATTGAATTTTTTTTCTTTTGGTTTAATACATACTAAAATTCTAACATTTAAATTTCTTAAAAAGTTTTTATTCATAGACATGTGTGTATGCATATAAATCATATAAAACAATCTGAGCCACTTTTATATCTTAAAAAAGTGTTGGTGACAGAAAAATTGATAAAACTCTTTTTACGTTTGTATATGTTTTTAAGATATACAATAGGTAAATCTTTGTTTGACCAAAACATATTGTATGCACGAAACATAATATTTATTTGAGTTTTTTAATTTTTTATATTCTATAAATATTGACGTTTTGATAACTCAACTTGATGCTTTTAAATTCAATTGCGAAGCTAAATTTTTTACATGTTTTAACACAAAGTATGATCAAAGTATGCTGACACACTCATTCAACTATGATCATGAAACATATACAATATCAACTGTAGGTCAATGTTTCGAATATAATATAAAACAGATTTAATGAATCTATTCTCTTCGATAATACTCAATAACATAACTCATAAAACAAAAATTAAATAAAAATTATACACATATTTAAAAAGAAAACATAATGTTTAAGCCCCGTGCGTGCACAAGCATTAAAACTAGTTTATTAAACACAGTTTTTTTAGATTAAAAATTGCATTTAACGAGGTTTGTAACCCGCGCTTCGCCGCGAAGCACGGATTTCTTTTTAAATGAGGGTAGTTTTTCATAACTAGGTTTGTAACCCGCGCTCCGCTGCGGAGCGCGAGATTTTACATTAATGTTTTCAAAACCGTAAAACTCATCTAAAAGCAATATTCACAAAAACTTTGTTGTTGTAAAAGTATAAAAAAACGAGTTCATTTACAATGATAAATCGGTACATATAGTTACTAAGTTTCTAATATGAGACACTATCCAAGTTATTGCTATAAGTTCCTAAAGAGTCAAAAGCTATAAACCCTTTATTCAACCTTTTCCTGCCTTCATTGAATGAAATCTGACCACGACCTCATTGAAAAAGCCCTCGTAAGCCCATTCGTAATAATAGCAGCATCCAAATATTGCTCAATGGGATGTGTAGTGCGATCCGGATAAAGATCTGTTTGCAACTGTCAACTTTTCTTCGACCGGTTCTAGAAGACATTTGACCATATACCCAAGATACCGAGCTTTTCTACTACGTCCAGAAATACTGGGAAATAAATAGGTATTAACACACTTCTCAACAGACTCTTAGGTGGAAATCTACTCTTTTTTTAAAAGTTTGTCAATATATCTTAGTGAATTTTCGGGCTTACGGAAACCATCACATTCCTGATTAGCAGCATAAATGGATGCAATTAATATTTTCGCAATGCTAAGGGCCCTAGCCGCTCCAAAGCTGAACGTGCAGCAGCATCTGCACTAATTTTAGAAACTGAAGTTTTTTCCTAGTTAAGTGCTCAGATGTAAAATAGTGCCAGATTATGTTTTAGCATACTTAAAAACTGATCGTAATGGCGGTCTAATCTCATGAGCAACTCCACGACTAACACAGCTTCATCAACACAACAAAATCTGTTAAAAAGATACACAACTGTCAGCTCACTATAAAAAGAAACCAACATTTTAGTTTGGAAAAAAAATCACAATTTTAGCAGGTTTTAAAGGTTTGTACGTATTCTACTCTTTTAACCCGCTTCCTTCAGACCTAAATTGTTCCGCAAACAAAACTCAAACACTACAAATTCGATAGCGTAAGAAACAAATCTTGACATTTAAGTATCTCCATATTGTAATAATATGAAGCTAAGTAACTATATTGGTATCTATGTAGAGTCGTACATATAATGTCTAACTCAATTATACCTGAATTTGAGACGTATGAGATAGTTAGTTGTCATTTTTTTAAAATAATTTGAGACGTCTATCATTGTAAGGATAAACACTTGAACTTCAATTAGTTTCTTCTTTTGTTGATTGAAAGGTGACCGAGTCGAAATATCATTATTGTGCATATATCATTCAGAACATGAGTAATATTAGTTGAACAGTTATAAGAGCTAAATGTGAGTAGTTCATGTTTCCAAACCTCATTACTAAATAGTAAGTTTTGTTACTAAAAGGAAAGAAAAGAGATGTAGCATAACAAATGTGAATTTTCTGACCTGTGGTTCTTTTTTTCTACAAATTGACTTTTTTTTGGCTTATTTAGGACAAAATGGACATGTTCTCCATATTTGATGCATGGATAATTTCTTTTGCCAAATCCAAAACTATAAAACTGATATGAGATATATATAAAAAAGGCCTTTCTCTCAATCTTACTACTTCTAATATATAGATATGACTATATACCAATTAGAGGTCAATGTACCTTCTATTACAACAATATCCAATGCAACAAACTTTTAATCTCCCAATTTCCCTTCAAGATCATAATGATCCAAAATCACGTCTGATTTGGTTTCTTCTTTGTCGTCGGAGATAAAGATCGCCACAAAATAGAAAATACTTGTTCGCTAAGGTTCATACGCGATAATATACAAACTATGCATGGATTCAAAAACGTAGTTTAAATAGTGATACATGAGCTAACAAATTGATACACACGGTGGCAGCCCTACCCTCAGTGTAAGTTTTTTTCATCTTTCATTTACTACATTTTGCTTATAGTTGTGTCACAAAGTTACTATGGCATTATTTGCACCAGGATGTAACATGCCTTTAAGATATAGTTTTTAATTGGATAATCCTAGGTTTGCATAAGCATTTTCATGTGTTTGAGTAAACTTATTCAAACTATGTATTATCGTGTTTTGGTTAATTTAGTAATGGCTATAAAAGTCTACAACTAAAGACAATGTAGGTAACTACGTAGCATGTCATTTTGCAAATTCTGATTGTTGGTTTAAAAGATTTAGCATAGCTGCACAACTAAAAGCAGATACAAAACAAAATTGAACACTAAAACGCTTAGCTACTAGTCCAGTTTAATTCTACTTGCAGGGAGTTGTTTTAGCCAAACACACCTCTTCTAAAACCTTTTCTTCGTGCGTATTTATAGGGAGGTCTGCAAATAGGGAGTGCACATTTGTTGCAAGCCACAAACGGCTCGCCCATCCGACATTATTTCAATTATGGCTCCCCAGTTCTTTCACAGAATTCACCTATTGAAGTACCATTTAAGTTAATTTTAACTGAAAGTTGTATAATCTATTTAGGATTCTACTTGACTGACACATTTCGGATCGAGCACGAAAGATAAAAGACCTCTCATATTACTTGGTCATCTACCGGATATTTTACACTATGCAACACAAAATTGTAGTTTTTCATATTGTGATGTGAGATAATAGTGATGAAACCCGAGCTTATAAAAACACAAAATACGACTGTATTGTTTAGGGAGCACAAATATAAAAAATACCTCCAATCTTTTCATTTCCATTTTGGCTTTCCTTTTTCATGGTCAATCTTTTCATTTCCATTTCAGCTTTCCCTTTTCATGGTTTTCCCAAGCTTGTATCTTTACTTCTGCGCTCTTGTACCTACCAACGAACAGCATCAAATTTGATAGTATACAGTTATCAAGTACCGAGATTTGAGGTGTTTGGATTTGTGTTTTTCGAAATGACTATCGTGATTTAAGCCAGAGATAGGTAAACTTACATCTAACCTATAATAATTAATTTCACCAACAACTTCGTACATGTTTTTCTTAGAATCTTATTCTTATTACTCCGCACCTTATAATATTTAAAAGGTCGTTATCAGAATCAGTCTTTGCAAACACTCTAAACCAATCACTTCACATCACAATAATCAGTTTGAGCAAATACAAATAGTGATTTTCATCTAAAGAACAAAATTAATAAAAGGGTGATAGAAAAGTTTTCACCTTGCCATATATTTTGCGTGTTATGCTTCCCACGCCATAGCTCGTGTCTTAAGAGGACTCGCCTTATGATCTTGGTCCACCATAGTTATGCCATAGTGTCTCAAGAGGACTCGCCTTATGATCTTGCCATAAATTTCGTCACTTTTTACACGCTCCCCATCTTGCCTTTTAGGTCATCTCAAATAATGTGAAGAAGGCATAACTAAAAAAACAAAGGCAAAAGTTAAAAGCAAAACATGACTGTAAGAAAATGCATACACAAACACCGGAGAAAATCGTAATCTACAAACACACAGTAACACGGAAAGAACGAAACAGAATATCCAATTCCATCAGTTACATAAAAAAATGTTCTGAGCCATACCTGAAAAAAAAGGGTTAGAACATGAATTGGTATTTAAAATCGAGCTAAATAAAATACGCTGCACATATCAGTAAAATCATCACAAAAGATGTTGTATAGATTAGTTTACCATGTATGTGGTCTTCTACATCTATTTCGTCTAGTAAATTTGGATATTGTCTTTCACATGTAGATTGGTCAAACAACATTTTTTCTTGATGTTTGAACACAATAAAGTCAAATTCTTGAACGCCATTATCTATCATAAGCTTTGGAGCGAATTTTAAAAACTGAAGTTTCTTCCTAATATGAATTATTGAGCAATCAAGACCGAAATAGTAAATGATTAATGGTCCCAAGCAAAACACATGATCCATAAAAAATGACAACACTTATTAAATAAGTAAATGTATAGATTTTAGAGGATATATTAAACATCGTGTAACATGAAAGATTTTACTTTAACATTATACATCCTGTTGAAATATAGCTCTCAAAATTTAATACTATAAAGCAATTTATAATGATGCCAACAAATTAACAAATGATATACACATTTCTAGTTCAACAAATGCCAAAACTGAATTCATATCCTATTAACATTTCAACAAACACATGGTTGGCAACCTCAACTCAATACCAAATATCTCAAACCAAGAAAATATTGTGACAATCTGTAGATGTATAGTAGTTAACAAAGACAAACCTGGAAAAAGGGAAATTTCCCGCAACAACTTCTAGACGAAAACCTATCAACCTGAAAAAGTAGAAGACAACCATCAATAGTCATGCAAATTTGGTTCCATTTCATGAAAAATAACTATTCATAAAGATGAAAAATTAACAGAATTTTCTACACCTGTTGATAAGAAGCCAATTACATCTTGTTTAGTTTTTGTAAGAAGCTAATCGAATTTATTAAGGATTTATGTGTTCATCTTCGCAAGTGGTTCTGGATTCATCTTCTTCATTTTAAGCTGAAGATCCAATTTTTGGGTTTTTTTTGTTTTATTGGTTTTATCAGAGGTTTTTTTTGGTTTTAGTGGTTTTATGAGAGTGGTTGGTTTTCAGGTGGTGGTTTTGATCAGAAAGAGAAACAGGTAGAGTGTGAATGAATGAGAGAGAGAAAGAGATGATAAGGGGTAAAGAAAAAGAGGGACACGTATATGTATATGTATATGATTAATAAGGACAGTAAATGCAATTAAAGGATCACATTAAAGACGCCTCGAGGGCTTTTAAATATATAGTATAATTTCATACACGTTGATTTTTTTAATTGTTTTTTTTAAACGGCAAGTTAGTTGTTAATGATTTCAGATTGACATTCAATTGGACAATATGCAAGACTCGAACCTTCGTCTTAGAGGATAAACCCTTCTCATTTTTCGCTCCTGAAGGAAAAACCTCACGGTGAGGCGAACCCGATACCTCTCGCATGTGTTAACAACTTTCCAAAAGTTACCTTTGGTGGTCATCTGAACTAACCGAAATGGTTTAATACACATTGATTCAACTTATAAATTAATATAATTAAATTTGATTTATAATTAAATAAACTAGAAAATTCATTTTATAAATTAGTACTTATATAATTGCTTATGATTTGTCTACGTATAATAACAAGACTATCTTTATAATGAAATTTTGTTTTGTATTTATTTGGTACGTAATCTTAGTGTTGATAAGGGTTCGAACCCCATATCCAACACATTTATTTAGTGGCCATGTCAACTTTCTGTATAGGAAAGGCTTTACCTGGTTTGAGTCTGCGTGAAGGTGGGCTGAAACCCCTTAGATTAGTCGGTCAAAAAATCAAAAACTATAGTTAAAAAAATAAAAATAAAAATCATAGGGCCTTACACTCACAGGCTCACTACCATGTTTTAAGGGAATGTGGTGGTCGTGATTCCTCTTAGGAGGAAAAGGTCAGGCTAGTCGCTAAAGGCTTTGGCTTTACTCAAAGAAAAGACTTGATTCACAGCAAAAGTCATGTCGGGTCGGGTCAACGTGAAAGACCTTGCCTCAGTGCCTTTGAGGGATTCCTTATCGCTTGCTTGCTGTCTAAGCTCTTCGATCCTGCCCTGCTTTGATTCTTGCGCTTGCTTGTGTCCCCTTCTTTCTTTGGCGCTTGCCTAGCACCGGCTTTTGACTGTCCTTCTAAGGGAAGGAGTAGGAGGCTCAACTGTGGTTTAAGCTACTAGAGTGAACGGCACATTTCGGCTTAAGTAGTTGTTTCATTCATTGGTACCACAATCTAAGTTGCTTCCTAAGGCCGCTATCTAGCCTTCAAAGATGACTTTTGAAGTTTGTCAGCTTGAGTGTTATGCTTAAGGAGCTTAGCTTGCTTAAGAGCTTATTAGAAGGAGTCAAAACTAGCACATGGCTCTCAAATTTTTTAGAAATTTAGAGACGGCCCTAGTTATGAAAATATGGTGAAATACAAGTGTCTCAAGTTCATGTTAAGTGTTCTAAG
>BQNB010191511.1:950-11691 GCA_026074375.1 Tanacetum coccineum | reverse complement strand
CTAGAATAGGCAACTATGTATAGTTTAGAGGCGTATGGGCTATATATACCCCTCTATGGCTTCCATAGAGGGGTTGAGTCTATTTGTATTGTTGGAGTCATTTTGTATCTTTCATTCATATCTATCTAATATCAACTTCATCTTCCATCTCACCACTTTCTCTCACTAAAATAGTTATCATGTGGTTTGACTCACCAAGACCACCGGATCATAGTTTTCATGAATCTTTCAGTGGGAAACCTTCTTTAGAATACTTTAAAGTATTTGGAAGCAAGTGCTTCATCTTGAACACTAAAGACTATCTAACCAAGTTTGACCCAAAGTCATACGAAGGTATTTTCTAAGGTATTCTCAAAATAGTAAATACTAATAATGAAGAAGATGAGTCGATAGAAGTTGACGAAATCGTTAACATTAAGGAGTCTAAAAATCATCCACTAGATCAAGTCATAGGAAATCTTAATCAAATAACCTTAAGATCTCAAGCCTAAAATCATAGTAATTTATTTTGTTTTATATCTACAATAGAACCCAAAAATATCAATGAAGCATTAAAAGATAAAAGTTGGGTTGTAGCTATTTAAAAAGAACTAAATTAATTTGTAGCTAATGACGTTTGGGAATTAGTCCCTTTACCTATAAGTCAATTTGTCATAGAAACAAAATGGGTCTTTAGAAATAAACTAGATGAAAACGGTATAGTATCTAGAAATAAGGCTAGATTGGTAGCACAAGGATATAATCAACAAGAATGTATAGATTATGATGAAACATATGCTCCGGTAGCTAGATTAGAGTCAATTATAATACTTCTTGCTATTGCTTATGCAAATGATTTTAAATTATATCAAATGGATGTAAAAAGTGTTTTTCTAAATGGTTTTATAAACAAAGAGGTTTACGTTGCTCAACCTCTGGGGTTCATTGATTTTCAAAAATCAAACTATGTTTATAAACTTAAAAAGGCTTTATATGGTCTTAAGCAAGCTCCTAAAGCTTGGTATGATAGACTAAAAGCATTTTTGATAAAACACGAGTATTCAATGGGAATGGTCGATAACCCACTTTTTACTAAGAGATCAAAATCACACCTTGTCATTATTCAAATATATGTCGACGACATTATATTTGGTTCCACGAGTCAAAACTTGTGTGATGATTTTGCAAAAATCATGCACGACGAGTTTGAGATGAGTATGATGGGCGAGTTGAACTTCTTCTTTATACTTTTTTTTGTCTTCAAATCAAACAAAATGGAAGACGGGAATAGTTTTCAACATCAATCCAAATACAATCAAGGAGATGTTTAAAGAAGTTTGGGTTGGAAGATTCCAAAACCAACCTAAGACACGATGGTCACCGGAGATTCTAGCTCACTAATGACGATGAAGTCCGACTCCGCTGGATAGCTCTAAATTATCGTGGTATGTTTGGTGAGTTTACTTTATTAACTGCTAGTAGGCCCCGAATTATGTTTAGTGTTTGCTTATTGTGCTGTTTATATAGGAAAATAACTAAGATACCCTTGTTGAAGTCGTTAAGGGTTATATTTTTAGGTATTATAAGAGGAACTAGTCACTTAGGATTATGGTATCCGAAAGGAACCGGAATAGAAACTATAGTTTATGCCGACTCAGACCCGGGGTGATTACGTTGATTGCCAAGGCACTAGAGGCAATTTGTAGTTCATGCGATGTTGTATACATCTTGGTTGCCTTATGAAACAAATGGGACCTTGCTATCTCATGACCGAAAGGCCGATACGTCTCCGCTGGGTTAGTCATGTCAACAGCACTATGGATGGATTGAACAGAAGCTTCTCATCGGGACGACGGAATACGCCTCGCCGACGTTACCCGTTTTATTGTGAAATAAAGGAAATTTAACAAAAAAGCGGATCTATCGACCTTAAGCAAAAACCTCTACAAACACTCTAGAACTTAACATTATAGAAATACGCCACACTTTCTTCGCAACATATGGATTATAAAGTCCAAAAAGGCAATATCTCTATCAAGAAAGTTGCATCCGAAGAGGATAATATAGCCGATATATTTACTAAGCCTTTAAAACGTGAAGTGTTTAATTATTTAAGATTAGGATTAGGAATGATGGAACTTATCATGGATAGTGATTCTGCATCATCTCAAAAATAATCGTAAGCGGAAATTTAATGAAGTAATTAATCATTATTCAAAAGATGTTAATTCTCATTACAAGTTCCAATTACCAAAGCTT
Organism: Tanacetum coccineum; assembly: GCA_026074375.1. Taxonomy (NCBI): domain Eukaryota; kingdom Viridiplantae; phylum Streptophyta; class Magnoliopsida; order Asterales; family Asteraceae; genus Tanacetum; species Tanacetum coccineum. Next base: position 9,453 of record BQNB010191511.1, on the reverse strand, counting down.
CAGATCGTGAACATATCGAGATTTAGATTTTATTAGATTAAGGAAGTATTCAATAAAATAACCATAGATATTTTCAAAATCTACATGTATTGGTCATTAAAATAAAATAAAATAAAAAAAAAAAATAATAAAAAAAAAAAAAAAAACACATGACAATTCGAAAATCGGATTGAAAAGGATGAAAAGAACAATCATCTAATTGCAACTCACACTTGTGTGACACGATGTTTTTGTTGACTCTAAATGTTCAAAAATGACTTGTTCTGTTTAGTAATGGTCAAACTTCTGCTAAAGATAAACACACTTCTAGTAGGTCGAATACATTGAAATTCCATCAGGGATATTCAACGGACAAGTTGCTAACGATTTGTTCAAAACTTGAACGTCGACTCCGAAAATTATATCACATATTCTTAATAGTATATATAACATACTTCAATTGCTAAAAACACAACACCATATCTCAATTTGCTCAAAAAACAACTCTGTCCGTATTTTTGGACACTTGCGGACCACGGATCCACCATAGGGAGATTCATGTGTTATTTAGATGGATCCGTGTGTCACATATCGCGGGTAAATAACTAACTTTCAACAAATTAGGACCACAACAAACATAAAATAAACACACACACGAACTAAAACACTAAAACCCTCAATCATACATAACTCTAATCGACAATTGGAGCAACTAATCTACAAGATCATCAACTAATCATCAATCTATAACAACAATTGTAAGTGATTTCATCTTATTTTCTTTTTGATTTCATATCTAGGGTTTCGATTTTAATAAATCATTTGTTTTTTTCAATAATATTGGGTTTTTTTATTTTTATTGTTATTTTCGTACAATTAGAACTAAGATATAACAATGTATAACTACTTTGATACTCAAAAAGCGTAATTGAAGTGATTCGCCAATAATCAAATTTTCAACAAAAACCCCAAGTTATGATTTTCACTTTTAGGATCTTTTCAAAACAAAGGTTGTTAATACAACGCAAAAAAAAACTTTTTCTTCATGTATTTGGACTCATGAATGCATACACGAGGTGCTTAACTCATAAGCATTATTTCGTTCCATTCATTTAGAGCAATATCAAACATAGGTTGTGCATCAAGGTTTGCTTCTAAATATTACTATCATTATTTTCATCTTGTTAGTGTCATGCAAACCGCACACCCACATCAAATGAATATAAACACCTTTACATCTTATCTTTCACTTATCGAGCCATTATCATTCATAATATTTTCTCATTGAAATCACATTAAATTATTTAGATATCAAATGTCATATGAAGACTTTGCTAGTAGAACCATACATGAAGGAAGAATCATTGATAAACACTCAACTCTCAAGTTAATATTGACGGAAATTTCCCTAAAAATGGTTTTCCTTCTTTCTACCAATTAGAGTTGGAACGAAAGATTTACCATAATTTCTTGGTTGAACTCTATAGTTTATTTTCAACTCTTTTTGCTGAAAACTTATGAGTTGGTTTGTTCCGTCATTATCTATGAAGAAAATATTTTTTTTTTTTTCCCTTTTGTTTTTTTAATAACCTTAAAAAGAATTCGGATTCCCTTCTAGATCTTCCTAATGAAGGACACTCTTTATTTATATGCATTGAATGTGTCACTCACATCCCATTTAAATCATAAAAAAATAAAAACCCCACACAAATAAATAATTCCAATCTTAATAAACTTGATCATCCTACTTCAATCATATTCAACATAACCAAGAAAAGAATCAATGGAGAAAAATACGACATACATGACCCAAATACCCTCTACACTAATGAATTATGTCCTTATCTCAAAACTACAGAAATTGTTATCAAAGAAAACATCCTTTGTACCAATGAACCTAAATTACAATTGTCCGCTTGTGGAGCATACATGCTTTATTGTATCACCACCTCCACTCCATTCAATCTAGCGTATTTTGTAGCAAAACGAATGCTACACTCCAAAAACTCTCCAAATGAGCCATTACCTTATGGTATCCTTCTTTCAAAGTTACTCGAAATATTTAAAACTACTCGTTTCTCTCTCAAAAGTAAACACTTCATCTCTCTCAATCCCTCAATGGACATGATGAGCAAATTCTCTTCCAATGACGAAATCATTGAAGATTATCGTTGCGCTTTGCATGATCATCACAATCATGATCATTGTCAATGGTAACTCAAAAACAAATATGTAATAGGAAGTCCTAACTTCTTAACTAAAACTACGTTAAATTAGTATGTGTAATATCAATAGGATAATGTGCAAGTAGATTAAATTATGTGTGATGAATTGCATGCTATATCTTATGGATGATATTTGGTAGATGATAATAATGCTTGCATGATAATTTGTTTTATGTTTGGGGCATAAATGCATGTTCTGGTCGTTTTTATGAAAACTTGCGACCTACGGATCCACCATATGGTAGATCCGTACCTTATTTTGGTGGATCCGTGGCTCATCAGGCCAGGCGCTAAAATTCGAATTTTCTTGATTTTTAACTTTTTCTACTTTATCTTATAACCATGCTATATGATACTATGTGGGATATTATAACCTTAGGGGCTATTATAACGTGGTTCTCCTTATAATCCAAACGAAGAACCATTATACAATTCTCATTCACCACTTTTCATTTATAATAGTCATCTCAACAACATCTATCTCACATTTTGCTTTACACTTCTTGCTTACTACCTTGCTAGTTCACAACCCATGGATAGTTCTTCCATAAACAAACTTCACCAAACTTCAAAAGAGAAAACGCCAGAATGAGTGTCAAGTATTCTCAAACTATTTAAAATTCACATCCTCAAGTCGAGGAACAAACAATATAAGAGAACACCTTTACAACCTCTCCTAAAAAAGAAAATCCCTTTTCTACCACCACAAGCTCAATCAAAATCCATCTAGCAAGGAGCACCTCACTACACTACTTTTCACCACCACCAAGTGAGTCTCCAACTCCAATAGTTGCACTCACTAAAATTTCTTTTTGTCTTTCCGATAATATAAAACTTGAACCTCAAGAACTTCCTCCATCTTTTAAAATTTCACCCAAAATGACCCCCTATGCTTAACTATGGTATTTTGGCCACTTCAGGGCACCTTTAATCATCTCCACCACACGTGTCTCTCGACCACCTCCTGGTTTGTAAACCCGCCACCCACCCGGATATTTGAACCATTGCCATCAAACCCATCCTTTGTTTGTTAACATTAAACAATATACCTCTCCTCCAAAAAATTACACCTCCACTAGAAAAACATTCCACCATCTCCACCAAATCTTGGAATTCAGATTTTCTCCAATCCTCTAATATTTTGGTTTGGTTCATACAAATGACATGCTCACATCCACAACATGTTTTTGTCAAATGTTTGTAGCTCACCCACAAGGCATGAAAAACCAATGCATCTCCTAAACGTGTGTTAACTACATGTTCTAATTACATTCGACACCACCTCGGTCACCTTCACCACACCCACATTACTTTCCGCTTTAACCGCGTGCAAATATCACTCAACCCTTCAGATTATATGGGAAAATGATAATTCTAAGATTTAGGACCTTTTAATTGTTTTCTTTATTTTTTTGGGTTTATCATGTTGATGGCTTTTAATGAAAGTTTTTTGTTTAAATAACTTTTTAATGGATAAGCATTATTTTATTTTTGTTGTGTTGATGAGGAATGTTCATTATGTTTTATGTGTGTGCATTTGGATTGCTGTCATATATATATTTGCTTGTCTACTATACTTTGTTTTATAGCAACGCACTCCAGAGCTCGATTCCTTGTGCCCAAGCGTGGTGGGAGTATCCATCCAAAGGGGAGACACTTGCAATTAGTCTTTATTTTTTTTCTTTTGCATTTCGTAATGTCAAGTAATTAGCATTCGTCAAAACGAAGGGACTTGCAATGACTCCCCTCATTTAACAACACTTTTTTGCTTCGACAAAAAGGGAGAGAAGATATGTTAAATCATCTACTAATACTTATTTAGAACTTTTAAATATGCAATGAGTTTTTATTTTATCATCATAAAAAATGGGAGATTGTTTAATACATAAATATTCGTGCAAAATGAAATTTGTATTTAATGATCTTCATGTTTTGAATAATAACAATATAATGCCTTACTACAGTAATAGTTTACTGTATATATGTTATTAGTCGAAAGTTTTACTTGACAACGACTATAAATTAAGGTGAATGGATTTATGACATTATATAACCTAGTTAATGATCAAAGAAAAAATATTTCATTTTCATAAATCTTTTCTAATCAAAAATGATATAACCTAACACATGATTATTGTAAGCTAGTTTATATTATATCATGTGATGACAAATAGGATTAACCATAAGTGGAAACAATCTTTTCAAATTTTTCCAAATCTTCCCAAATCTAGAAAAAATATTTCTTATTTCTTGATAGAAATATTTTCTTCTAGAAGAATCTATTAAACTAGTTTTAATAAGAACAAAACAATATTTTGTATAGATTTGGGGTTAATTTCTAAATGACAATTTTTGTCCCAGCTCCTCTCATGGGTCCACCAAATGCACTGCACGGATCTAGGAGATGGTGGATCCGTGGGTCGCACGTCTTGTTCCCCTGGGACAGGATTTGAAATTCAAATGGTACCATATAATTACCAATCTCACTCCATCATTTTCAAATAAATCTTGTCAAAATATTTTCTTATACTTATTTTATTCCTTTTGCATATTTTTTGAGTCATTTTTCTTGTTACATAATCCTTACAAAGTGATCAACTCTCATTCCCATCTTTAGTGAAGAAAACACTCAAGAAGCGTAAAGCTTCACAGTGTTATTAGTTTAGTTGTGTCATCACGGTTGTGATAATCATTCATCTTGTATATCTTGTGTTGTGTGTATCATATATGTATGATAGGTTATTATTTAGTCCTCAAAATACATAGTGTGTTAGATTGGTTCTATCTCAAATTAGAACTCGGGTATTTAGCTTAGTACCGGGAAAAAAAGTGTAAGCGATGATGCTGTTACGGATTTTCTCCGCCTAAAGGGAGCTGGTTGGAATAGTGAAGATAATCTCAAGATGGGTACTTGGGAGGAGTGGGTAGGGCGAAGAGGGTGTTCGTAGGCGAACCACTATAGTATCATTGTGTCTTCGGTTTTAATCCTTTTATCTGTACTTGCTTATATTTTGTTGTTTAGTTTATTTATTTTTTGCATCGCTATCATATTACACTATGTGTATATCTCTTGATTTACATAAAATCGACAATCTAAGTTTTAATTTTAAAACGGTAAAAACTATTCAACCCCCTTCTAGTTTTCACATAATTTATAAGACAACAGCTAAATAGCTCAAGATAGTAAAAATGATTTATCATTTGATAGTAAAATGTTTCATAAAGTTATAATGCTTCAAAGAGTGATTTGCATGAATAAATGGAAAATTGAAGTAAAATTGATGAAATTTTCACGACTCATTAATTTGATAGATAATTTAAAATCATCCACACAGTACAACGAACATGTAATAGGAAGCATAACGTGAATTCCTTAGAGGAAATAGAGTCTATGATGGTTCCAGCTTAGGTTTCACTAGGTAAGACGGGTCACAAGATGACATAGGTGTTTCAACAGTATGAGGCGGGTGTTCAAACTCGAAGTTGAAAGGTAAGGTGACTAGTAGGATCGGCGAACTGTGAAAATTTTCAATGTTATGTAAACGGTATTATGTAAAATCATAAAAAGATTTAAAGACCATCGTGTATTCACAATGTCTTGAGAAATGTTCTAATATTTATATAAGTAACTCTTATATAAATAAACGTAAAATATACGTAAGGGAATGTAAGCATATATATGTATATATGTATGTCATGTAAGCAAGTAATGTAAGAAGTGTGTGTAAGACAATGGAAAAGTTTGATGTGATGCAATATTTGTAAAAATGTTATAGTCTAGGTAAAATATGCAACCAAGTTCTCTATAACCTTGGCTCGGAATACCAATCTGTAACACCCCCAAAATGGGTCGCAGAGGAAAGTATGTTCCGGGAGCGTTACTTCATAATACCATTGCACAAGACCTGAGAGAACGACCTATAAATGTGTCGTTTGAAAAGTAATCTTGTAAAGTTTGGACTCCAATGCACATCAGTTAAGTCAAGTAGCTTGTTCACCTGAGAAAATACATGCTTAAAAGTGTTAACATAAAGCTGGTGAGTTCATAGGTTTATATAAGTGTAAATGTAAATCTCAAAACTATATATATATATATATATATATATATATACAAATTTACTGTATTACAAGTCCCGCCCATACAAGACTTTCAACACATAAACTTAAATATATAGGTTTTCATAAAATGCGTATAAACACAAACCACACAAAATGCGTTTGTTAAAATGTTGAAATCCGAGATTTGTAAAGTATGCATGACCATTTCAATCCTTAAATAGTCACAAAAATGTATGTATGAATGTTGAAATCAAGGAGTTGTAAAGTATGCATGATCATTTCAATCATTAAATAGTCACAAAAATGTATGTATGTTTTGGACCGCAAGATTTCCAAGTATGATAATGTAATGAGCACAATATCACGAAAAGTAAGTTCAATTGCCCTAAGTTCTATGACGCCGAGGCTCAGACAATGTTAGTATTGCACTGTTATTTCATAGGCACAGTACGAGTTTCACGTATAATGTGGTCCTAATGATAAGAATCGTTAACGTTCGTTAGTTCCGAATCTCGAACAATGATGAGCTAATCACCCCGAACGGGTGGGCAGTCACTCCCCAAAATAATCTATTTTTAAACATCGCACTTACCAGCAGTATTTAACAGCTCATTTTTACTTAGGCACATCCGTAATCAGTTCAAAAGGTATACGATGTTGCGTCCATAGTGGTAAATATGAAATGTATCTCACCCTGAGATAAGTAAATGAGTATGGTAAACGTGTAGTTTGTAATCTATATGTAAAGAGTTTGTAATCACGTTCCATGTAAACGAGTTTGTTAATTAAGTTTTGAACACGTATGTAACGATTTTGTTAATACGCATGTATTCTTTCCCCAAAATGAGTAAAGTATTATGTAAAACGTGTATAACGTGGGGCTATTTAAACTACCTCGATGTTATAGACAAGATAATATCAAATAAGTGTAGGACAGAAAATGACTGCACGCAAAACGGAGGAAAAAAACTCTATCCGCATCCTAAGTGAATATTAAGACATTTTTAAAGTAAATATGCAATATGAATGAAGTAAATAAGTTTCGTCCCTTATTCCTGTGATTGACATTTCGATTAAATAATGAAGATATTCGTATTCAATAAAGTATTAGTTTTGGTCAAACGGTCAACTTTGATGGGTCGTCACGCTTTAAATATAAGTCTGTAAATTACGACGCCATATTTTTTGGAAACTAGACTAGATGAACTTTAAATAGTTAGTTCGGGTCAACTCACGGTTTAGTCTCTAAACGCTCATATAAAATAGACGAAGTAAATGTCGTTGAAGATTCATTATACGTAAGACAACAATTTTTATTGTTAAAATTAGTGATTTTCGTTTAGATTTTTAAGAAATTATTAATATAGGACTCGATATGACTTTCCACGACAAAGCAAAAATACATAGTGTTTCGGCCGGTCCAAACTATGACATTATGCTATGACGTATCTTCTTTAACACATCGTTTAACGGGTCAAAAATGGTTTGGTCTCTAAACGCCTCAAATAAATAGCCGAAGTAGTGACGTCGAAAAGATTAAATAAAACAAGACTTAACAATTTTTATTGTTTAGAAAGATTTATTTTTGTAGAACTTTAGGTATTATTTTAGAACTCGATATGGACTTTCACGACAAACCAAAAATACATACTTGTTCTCGGCCGGGTCGACCATGGCATTCATGTTATGAGTTTTCTATAACGACAATGTTTAATGGGTCCAAACCCTTGTGGGTCGCGACCTACACAAGCAGCCAACACAAAACTAAGCCAAAATCATGAATTTTCAAATAGCGATAACTTATTCGTTTTTAAGTTGTTTTCATCCATTCTTTTTCCTACATGGTCATGACCAGCTCAAGTTTACATATAATCCATAACCCAACCTAAACCTACTATTTCAGTGGTTACAAAAGTACCCGAAAGCTAACCCATTTAATCGACCAGAACAACTAGTTAGTGCAACGACCATTTTTTTAACTCACATATCTCATTCATTTCTTAACCTTTTTAGCCTATTCTTTTTCCTATATGGTCACGACCAACTCAAGTTTGTATACCAACCATATCCTGACCCTACCCAGGATTTAAAGTGGTGGAAAAACAATGACCCATTTCGAAGCTTAAACACGTTTTCACAAAACACATATTTTCAAATGCTCGTTTCGGATTCGTTACTCACCTTTTTTGTGAAATTCCAAGTCCTACGTGCTAATAACCAAGCCATCTACAAATCCCACC
>BQNB010191510.1:0-11691 GCA_026074375.1 Tanacetum coccineum | reverse complement strand
AGCTATAACCAACAAACAAGCCAGGAAAAGATGGCTTAACTCTGGCTTTTGCACCAGGGGAGAAACACATATTTTTTTTGTTTTCTTTGGCAATATGCAGACTAATAAAGAAGCTATAAAAATAAGTTCAAATTGGGAATTAAGCTAAAACAGATTAACTTTATACTATAAACTACTTATAAAACAAAATTAAGAACCTAAAACCTATTGGAGCTTATCTAATTTGACAGATTAACTTGCGACTTTTAGAAAAATAGAAAACTAAAGGCAGCATTGAAAGGCACAAAGGAACACTAAATCTACCCTGATCTTTACTGCATTATACTCAAAATGGGGCAAGAACAAAACCTTAAAAAGATTTTTAACCAAAGAGTAAAAACAAGAAATTTGAAAGGATTTAAAAACTCAGATTCCTACTACTTATAAGAAACAACTTAAAACAACTTTTTAACTTTGGAAACTTATGAAAGACTGATTGAAATGACATGAAAAGGCTAGGTAAAGTTGCCTTAATGACCCATTATGGTTTAAAAACCATAATGACCCGTTTTAAGGCTTGACCCAAACACCCCTTTAAGTAGTGACATAGCAGTACAAAGCTTTTAAAACTGATTTTTTATGAACTAACTCTTATTACCAGATAATCATTAGTTTAATATGGACTTATTGGTCAACTAAAAGCTCAAAGATAAGCAGTTACAATAAGCAATGAACAGATGGTCAGGTATGAGCTATGATAGGACAGAACTAAAAGAATAAATACAAAGGAAATAGAAAACAACTAAGAAGGTTCAAATGACAAGAAATGAGATAAAATAAGCAGTTATCAAGAGCAATAAGGCAGTCTAAGCTCTATTTAAGTAATGCTACAGTGAATAAGCTTATAGTGAGAAAAATGGCAATACCCTTGGTCCTTAGCTTAAACAACAGGTTCAAAAGCTTAAATGAGCTAGTATACTAGCTCATTATACCCATAAGTCCATCCATTTCAGACTTATCATCCAAATTATAAGCTGTGGTATTTTTTTTGGGTATTTTTGTGACTTTTTTCTTCGCTAATTAACCCTTTTTTTTCTTTTACTTAATAAAAGCAGCTTATAAATAAGCTTATTTGAGAGCTTTTTAACAAAATGCAACACAAATTATTAGCTTAACAACTTGGAATTAAAGATTGGCTTAAAACCTCAATTTTTCATTAAAACTTGAGAATAGTATAAAGCTAAAAATTAAAGTGCAATAAGCTGTAAAATGACTTAAAAAATTGACAATTAAACTAATAAGCTAAGTTATGATAAGATGCCCCCAAGGCTTACAAAAGGTACTATATTTATAGCCGAATGCTTTTCTTCTTGGTCTTGCAGATGTGCTTCTTTTGTGAGACACTTCCAAGGTTGTGTTAGTTGTGTGAGAGACTTCCAAAAGTGAATCTTAGCCCTCAATTCCATCTTGTGCTTCTTTATGAGCAATCTCAGCCATTGAAAAGCTTGGAAAATGGTGGGATTGCCAACTTGGCAATCTTATAAGGTATAGGGCTGATAGTGGAGTGGGGAGGGATGTTTTAACCATGGGTTGTTTGAGGTGCAGGGTAAAAGAATGAAGAAGAAACCCGTGAGTGGTTGTGGGGTTTTTTAGGCGGGAATTTTGGTTGGGAGGGATAAACAGGGAAAGATTTTGAGTTTTGGCAAGTTCAGTCCTCCAACTCTTATATTCTTATTTCAAAATTCGTCCTTGTGGTTAAATGAGTTTGAGGGTTTGGCAAGTTTAACCCCTCATGTTATATAATTGAATTGCAAAGTCAGTCCTTGTGTGTTATAACTTTAAGGGGTTGGCAGACTTGCCCCCTTAAGTTGTATTTTCTTTAAATTGCATTTTCAACCCTTGTCTTTTTATCTTGTAATATAACTTTGGGATTTGGCAATTTCAATCCCTCAAGTTATATTTTTCTAATTCAACTTCTCGGAGTTGTCTTGACTTTGTCGAGGTTGACTTTGACTTTGACTGTTTGACTTTTCTGTTGACTTTTTGGCTTGGTTTGGCTTCGTCTTTTCACACATTTCCATTCCGTGCTCAGTTTTGTCGTTTTTGGCTTTGTTTTTCGTCCTTTTGTGTGATATCCGTTTCCTGCACAATACATATGCAAAACAAACACATATTTGGCAATTTTTGTCTGTTTTTGGTCATTTAAGCTCGTTTTATTGGATATAAAATATGTGTAATTAAGCACATATTACGCAGCTAAGCATGATCAAACACACAAAATCCTTAATATTTCAAGTATCTAGCAAATCTTGTACAACATTTGAGTAATTAAAACTTATACTTAAGTGGTTTATCAAGAAACCATGGGATATTAACTAGGAACCCTCTAAACCGCCCCCATATGGTTCGTTTCTAGCTAAGTGAGGACCAACAGGGACTAACTAGCTAATGTACCTATAAATACATACATACAAGTTCACTTAATACATTTTCTAAAACTTCCAAACTCTTTCTCAAAGCTAAACTCTCTACATTACTCTTTATTTCATTCGGCTCATAATAACCGAACCATATACGAACCCACATTTGCTTCTAAGGATTCAAGATACATTTAAGATCGAGTATAAGGATATCCAAAGGAATCACGAGCTAAGAAATTGGGTATACAAGCTTTGAAGCTTGAGTTTTATACACGTTTGGGTGTATACATGTCGTGTGTACTTCATAATCCACAACCAAGGATTAGGACCTTTGTAAGTCTCGAAATATAACCATTTGTGTCATATTTTCATTCGTCATTTTCTTGTCTAGTTGATATGTCATGTAAATTTCGATTGGAAAACATATGTGAGCGTGAACATGCATGGTTCGACCCATGCATGGTTCACGCACCTATATTAAGCATATGATATGCCTTGTGTGATGCTAACATGAATGAAACACAATTAAATATCAAGTTAAGGATTAAATGTTCATAGAAACCTACGAATGAGAACTAAGGTGTTCATGAGCTTGTTTTTGTTAAAAACACAAATCTTATACCTAAACATTCGATGTAAACAAAACCATTTGGCTTGGGAACGCGTATGATAGCTTATTTAGCTAATGCATATGAGTAATAACAATAGATAAACGTTAACTAGTGCTAAACGAGATTCTTAAAACCCTAGAATCAAAGCTAGTGAACCAAGGGAGTTAGTTCAGGTCATATTGGGCCTAACAGCCCACTAAGAGGCCCAACAGGCCACGACCCAAGAGCCTACGACTTATAAGTAAGCTCTACGAGCTTATTAAGGGACTAAGGGTGCTTATTAGTTTCACACGAACCCTAAAAGCAAGCTGAACCCTTAATGGGCTCATTAGCCCACTAGCGAGTCCACCGCAAGCCATAAGCTCACAATAAGCTTAAAATAGCTTATTGGTGAACTTATAAGGTTTTGTTGGGCTTAATGGACCTAATATAACACTAATGGACCCTAAATGAATGAGCCGAAAAGCTTAAAGGGTTATTCGGGTTCCTATTGGGCCCAAGAAGCCCAATAGCGAGCTTATTAGCTTATTGGATAAGCTGACCAAGCAAACAGACCCTAATGTGCTTAATAAGTCTAAGAAATAAGTTAAAATGCTAAGGAAACCTTTTAAATGTATTTCGGGTTTGAGTTATTGGGCTCACTAGCCCAATAAGCTCGAATAAGCTCCAATAAGCTCTCCTGAGCTTATTTTCAGCTTAAACAAACTTAAATAGGCTTAATGAGAACTTAAGTGCCTTTGAAATCTTAATTGGACCCTTGGATAACTTATTGGACCTTAACGGGCCCAATAAGGCCCAATAAGCTCAATAAGCCAAAATAAGCTCGTCCGAGCTTATTTATAGGCTGACCACAGCTTATTTGACTTATTGGAACTTAACGAAACATAATGCCACTGGTTAGAACTTAATTGGAGTTGAAATGCGATTTTTACAAGTTAAGGGACTAAAAGTGTCAATTTGTAAACTATAGGGTCAAAACTGTCAATGACTGATTTTAAAAGTATAGGGACTGTTTCTGTCATTCCTGGAACTTAAGGGACTGTTTCAAACATTAAAGGACCTAAAGTGCAACTTTGTAAAGTTAGAGGACTAAAAGTGTAATTTTGGAAACTTAAGGGTTTAAAATGTAAATATTGTATATTTCATAAACCTAGGGGCTGTTTTGTAATTATAAGAAACTTAAGGGTATTTTGTAAACGAAAGTGATTTTTATAAACACTTAACGAATCGGATGAGTTATAATATATTCGGATATTATTCGGTTTCGAACACGGCTTAATAAATATGAATAATTATTAACAACGCTTATACGTTTCCCAAGAGCCATCACATAAATACAAATACAATAGACATGTGCACCACCACACAAGTGATAACAGTATATATAAACTAGAAATTTATTATAGTTTATACATTGAGTCTTTAGCCTAAACTTGTGGACTAAGACTGGCCGTATTTACTTAGGTATTTGACGGTGTGATTCATACTTGGATATATATATTATCATTTTCAGAGGACTATTCACTAAGGTGAGTTCATAGCCCCATGTTTTACAATTATTTAAATGATTTACATCCTTGGGGTGAGAACATGCTTTGTTTTACAAATTGGACGCAAGTGTACATTTTATACTATGATTACGTGTTTGCCTAAGTAGCGATAACCCACTGAGCCCTTTATCATGAACTGTCAATCACTAGGTTGTGAGCGCGAATGTTATAAATAGATCTATTTGGGATTGACATCCCCGTTTGGGTGAGTAGCGCTCACTGTGCCGGGTTGCCGGACAACAAACGTATACCATGTCGGATTGGGATGTTGAGGGTTAGAACATCATTCACGGGCATTTATTGGCAATTTATTGCATTCATACATGTCGAGCTTCAGTGTCATGAGCTTAGGAAAACGTAATTACTTTTTGTGATGTTTGCATTTGTTGCTTAATCATACACTTGGAAATCTTGCGGTCCTACTATTGATTTACATAAACCTATGAATTCACCAACTTTATGTAACGTTTTAAGCATGTTTTCTTAGGTCAATAAGGCACGAGGTGCAGTGATACATTGGAAGTCAATAATTGAAGAGTCATATTAAAGATTTGGGGTCTTATTACATCTTGGGGACAATTGTTATAAACCGAAATCTTTATTTATATTGTTGAACAATTTGAAGCCATGAGCTTATGTAACAAACAAGTATTTTGTTAATCCAATGTATCTTTTTCAAACGACACGTTTAGTGGTCGTTCTCATATCTTGTGCTATTGATCTATGAAGTAATGCCCTCAGATATATATTCACATTCCGTTGCGACCCAGATTTGAGGGTGTTACAACCTAATCGTTGCAGTAGTAGTATAGGCAAGACTCGGGGGTTGTTATTGTTCACTGATGTGTGCTTAAACACACATCTTTTATACCCCAGAAAACACTATTAATCGGACTAAAACACATGAAATATGATAAATGTTATTGCAAATATGTTTGGTTTGTGTTTTTATGTCTTGTGGGTACAAGGGATTGAAAATAAAACAAAAACGGTGACTTTCGGTTATGATTTGAAGACATTTACATGTTTTTTGAGATCAAGATGAAGTCGTTAATATTTCCCGAGCATGCCATTGGAAAGAGTACGACAAATCAAGACTAACGGTGCCTTCATTTGTTATTGGGCCGGCCCGACACCATTTATATTGGTCGAACCGACCCATAATTATTAAAGTTTCAAGTCCAACCCACAAGCTAGGCCCAACAGCCTTTACCATGATCCCAACCCAGATTGGAATAAAGGCCCAAGTGTGAAGTAAAAATTATCAAGCCCACTTGGCCCGGATCCAAGTGAAGAGAAACGAAACAAATGAAAAGGCCCAAAAATTATGTACTACTTGTTTCAGATGCAAAATTTAAGAAATGAATTGAGATTTGAAGAAAAGCATGTGCCTCTAATTAATTCAACCAAGCGCACGTGAGCATCCACTAACAATTTCATAGCCTTTCAAATGTCAACACGTGGCTAATTCATTTCTGCTATCATTCAAGAGGAGGGTACGAGTAATTGGATCCAAAAAAGTGACCTTCCTGGAAATTTTGTGCCTTCTCATAATGTCTAATATGCCCCTAGATCTTGGGCTCTCATTGGATGGCTCACCGAATGGACAAAATTGCCCTCATCAACTTTGGCTATATATCAAATGTACTGCGCATGCAACCGGGATGAATTTTTTAGCACTAGTGTAGTAGTAGTTATAGTTTTCTCTTACAAAAAATGTTGTAGCTTATGTTAGCTTATTGTACAAGCTGAGTTCAGCTTATTTAGTCCCTTTGTATCAAGATAGTGGTTTAGCTTATTTATAAAAGATGGTTTGAGGTTGGTTAACTTATTAGTTCAATTTGTTTCTTTTTCTTCTTATTTCTAAAGTATTTGGCTTATTTGATAAGCTAGTTTTGTTTAGCTCATTTTATAAAAAATAGGCTCGTGTTGTTTTTGGCTTTTAAGTGTAGTTAAAGTTCGGTTTGCTTATAAATCTATTTCATTTTTCTGCTCGATTCGAACAAGGAAAGGAGTGATGCAAAGAGCTTTTAAGCTCGGCTTACTCATAAGCCTTGTCACCCTTTCAAGATTCGAGAGCTTCTTGATTTAGCTTATCTAAGTTTCTGCGAAAGTATTCTTTTTATTCAGATTTTAGTAACTCCTAAATAGCTTGTTCATCTTATTCTAGTTTATATTTTACACATAGTTAAATTTTTAACGTCTTTTACGTTTTTTTAAAACAAGATAGAGCTTATTAGATGGTGTTTCCAACTTATTTAAAATTTGTAGTTTGTTTCAATTTAGCTTGTCACGGTTTAGTTTATTTCAAAAATAGTTATAGCTTACTTGGTGGTCATTACTTAAACTTTTCTAAAAAATTCGATTAGCATTTCTGTGATACAAAGTTGCTGTGTCAAAAATTCAATTGGGTTTACTAATCAATTAGTGGGAATATTTTGAGCACACTCGTTTGGTTTGTAAGATTGTTTGGGCTGCTTTTAATTTGGTTTGACGAGGCCTGTTTGTTGGTCTAGTGAGATTGTTGGGCTCGTGGGGTATTGGATCGTGGGTTTGATGAGAGACGGGCCTGTGAATTGGTTTGGGCCACTGTTTTGGTTTGAACAAGAATTGGGCTACGTTTGGTTGTAGAGATCTCAATTTTGGGCTCGGTTGTGAGCTTTTTGTTGGGTATTGTGGTTGCCGGATTGGAGAAAATAAATTTAGTAAACTGTGTTGTGTTCACAGTTTGGTAAGTTGGTAACTATCGGGTTCGAGACTCGTGGCGTGGGGTTTTAGAGTGTAGTAAGCTAGGCCGGATAGCATTTGCTTTAGCTCACTGTTCCGGGTAGTTTCATTCATTTTGCGGCTCCTCGACTCGGTCATACTATTTCTCCCTTTTCACTACCTAGAATAGATTTATATTTTTAGCCTAATATGTCGTTTATTGCATTATTATGGTTTGATATGATTAGTGAGTAGATTTTTATTATGCTTGTTGAGTGAAATTGCTTAGTGAATTAAGTGTGATTATAAAGTGAAAAATATTGATTAGTGATTTTTTATATTACTTAGATTATTGTTTTGATTATTCGAGCGGGCAAAAGCCGTAAGAATAATTAGGCATTAATTTAGTAATCGATATCTTAATAAAAGTTATTTTCAATATAAGCCAACGTTGTGAGGAGATAATTTGTTAGAAAGATATTGGTTCATCAATAAGGACTTAATTAACTAAATCACACTTAAGGATCTAGACGAATCACTTAGCAAGCATATCCCTTTTTTATATATATCTCTTCGTTCGATTGCTTTGCTTATTTGTTAATTAGTATAATTTAGTTTAGTATTATTTTTAGTTTTAAATCAAAAATCAAAATTAAAAGACAATCAAGCATTTTATTTCAAACCAATAACGTGGTTTTCTATTCATCTATCGTTGGGACACGACACCCGGAGGATAAACTTTTACTTTTCCTAAAGTAAATTTTCATATCTAACGGGATAATCTCTATACTATTACTTAATTGGTATTTTAGTTATATATATTATTTTTATATATAATATAACTATCAAATCAGTTTTTGGCGCCACTACCGGAGAGGGGTGTTCGATTTTCACGTTTTGTTTCAAATAGATTGCCTTGAAGATCCTTTCTCCGTGAAAGTTATTTTTCTATTAAAAAAACAAGTAAAAATCCAAAAATATTTTCATTTTATTTTTATTAAAAATCAAAAAAAATATATTCATTTTATTTTCTCTTAAAAAAATCCAAAAATATTTTTCTTCTTTCTTTTTCTATATACTATCTTATCCGTCTATATAGTTCATGAGCACACGTTCTTCCGCTAGACGACTTTTATCTCCTATTGAAGATCTCGAAAGGTTATTAAGTTGAAGGAATCGAAGTGAACCGTCACTCCTTTTTGATCTAGAAGAGGACGATATGGCCGGACAAGCTCTGCCGCAGGGTCCGATACCCGACCTCCGTCCGATGGAGGAGTTACTTCAGGCACCAACCGATAGTGTCGGGGATGCAATCGTTGTACCCCCCGTTCTTGCTAATCAATTCGAATTGAAGATCGGTTTACTTAATCTAGTAACCGCCATCGCTTTTCACGGATTTGAAAACGATGATCCTCATTCTCATATTCGATGATTTATAAAAATAACACAAACGGTTAAACTTAATAACATTTCGAGTGACGTTGTTAAACTGATGTTATTTCCGTTTTCTCTTGAGGGAGCAGCCCGGACATGGCTTGAAAAAGAACTCCCAAATTCTTTACCCAATTTGCGAACGATCTTGTATCCAAGTTCTGTGAAAACGCTTTTTCTCTTCTAAGACCACCAATCTTCAAAATGAAATCACAAGATTTCAACAAAGATTTGGTGAGACTTTTTCTGAAGCCTGGGACCGATTTAAAGATCTTTTTAACAAATGTCCCCATTATGGCTTTTCTCCTCTCTATCAGATTGATACTTTCTACAATAGTTTAAATCAATCTGAGCAGGACTCTCTTAATTCTGCAAAGAATACCCAAGAAGCATTGACTATTATTGAGAATAAATCTAAAGTTCAAACTTCTAGAAACAAACCTCAAGTTGCAAGTTCTAGCGGGAGCTCAGCTCAAGATGCTCATATTACCTCTCTCACTAAGCAAGTAGAAGCTCTTCTCTCTTTACACCGACCGGTTAATTCTGTACAAAACGGGGTTAATTCTGTTCAAAACGGTTGTGAGACGTGTGGTGGTCCACATGCTTATCATGAGTGTCAAGCCGCCGGTGGCTACACTCAAGAGGACGTTTATGCTACAACGGGTACCTATAATCAGGGTGGTAATTCTTACCAACCCCAAGGTAACCGTAATCTGCTTAGCTATCATTCCAATAATTACCTTGGACCACCCGGCTTTAATCAGCCGAATCAAGACAATCAGGGAAACAATCAAGGAAATAATAAAGGAAATTATCAAAATAATCAAAACAGGAACCAGAATCAAAACCAAAACCGATATAACCAAGGTTCTCAAAACAAAGGTTATAATCAAAACAGGGTTCAGAATTATAATCAAGGAAATAAATACAATCAAAACCAAGGTTAGAATCAAAACAGGATTCAGAATTACAATCAAGGAAATAATTACAATCAAAACCAGGGATATATTCAAAACCAAGTTCAAAATTCAAATATTCCTCAGATTACTTATCCATCTACTGATGAAATGTTGAGGAACTTCATGATTTCTACTTAAGCTAAGTTTAATTCTTTAGCTACCTCGGTATCAAGGATGGAGAAGTCTCTCCATGAGAGACCTTAGGGAGTGTTACCGAGCAACACAATTCCCAACCCACGGGAAGATCTTAAAGCTATGACCACACGGAGTGGTGTTACTTTAGCTGGACCCTCGGTTCCTCCTCCCCCTCTTTCTTCTTCTAAGGAGGTGGAACGAGAACCAGAGACGATAACGGACCAGGTACTCATCGAGAGTACCACAAGCGTCCTACCTCCGGTAGTCCAGCCGTCTCCCACTTCTACTTCTTTTGAGCTTCCTCCTGCTCCTATTTCTTCTCCTGTGATTCCTGAGCAAAATCCGCATCAACCACCGATACCATATCCTTCGAGGTTGAATAAAGAGAAGCTTCAAGACAAAGCTGATATACAACTACACAGTTTCTTACAAATGTTTAAGAAAATATACTTCAATATCAGCTTTGCCTAAGCTTTAGCTCACATACCTAAATTCGCTAAAATGATTAAAGATCTCCTTACCAACAAGGAGAAACTTATTGAAATGGCAAATACTCCCTTAAATGAGAACTGCTTAGCTGTGCTCCTCAAAAAGTTACCCGAAAAACTTAGAGACACTGGGAGGTTTCTCATTCCATGTGATTTTTATGGGTTCGAGTCATGCATGGCCCTAGCCGATCTAGGTGCTAGCATTAACTTGATACCCCTTTCTATGTGGAAGACACTATCTCTTCCCGAGCTTACTCCCACTCGAATGACCCTCGAGTTAGCTACCCAGACTGTTGCTTATCCAGCCGGTATAGCCGAGGATGTTTTTGTTCAAGTGGGAAAGTTTACATTCCTAAGTGACTTTGTTGTAGTCGACTATGATGTCGATCCTCGGGCCCCTCTTATCTTAGGGAGACCTTTTGATATGTGAGAAATCACATATTCGTTTTATATCAAAAATGACCCTTAAAAGATGAAAAATAAACATATTATGCTTGTATATTGTGTATTTTGTCTTTTGTGATGTGCAGGTTCGGATATTACAAAAATCACAAGAAAAGAACCAAAAACAGGGCAAAAATGAACACGAGACGGAAAGAGTACACAAGAGCCGGGAATTTATCAAGCAAAGGTCAACAAAAGTCAACCTTGGTCAACCCATGAGAAGACAAAACCTTGAAATTACCAAATGGCCCTTATTGTTAAAACCTTTTTCACCAAAAGTCCCTAAAACCAATAACACCGTTAGTCCTTTATTACTAAGTGACTAACGGTCGTTAAGTCTAACATAAAACCATTTAACCCTTTAACCGAGCCCAAACCACAACCCGTGGCCCAATACCCTTTTAATATAAACTAAGCCCAAGTCAAACACCCCCGTTTATAAACTTGGTCAAACGAATATAAAGGAAAAAGGCGCGAAATAGGAATTACTATTCATCCTCTGTCCCCAAATTTTACCCTGCACCTAATTAACCACACTTAAATGAAATTAACCCTTCTAGAAGTGCGTCTGACACGTCTAACACTTAGGGGAGCCACGCTGGCAATCCCTCGACATTTGATTGGTTGAAAAACGTGGCACGAGATCCAATGGTCCAAATGATGAGATCAAAGACGGTTAGAGATCAAAGGCTATGACTAAAGTCGGGGGAGCGTCTAAAAGGGCTAGAATGTTCACGTCTCGGCTATAAATAGAGGATGCCACTCACTCATAGGGGATATCTAGTATAGGAGTAGCTTAATTTAGGTCTAGCTTGTACGTTTTTAGCTTAAAAGTCATTTAAATTTCATGTAATTTCTTTCAAAGTATTGTAATCAGTAAATGTTTTAATCTAGTTGTTCATGCTTAATTTTGTGTTTAGATTTTCTTATTAGTTGTTATTATAGCTTTATAATATCTGGTAATCATA
>BQNB010191508.1:0-11691 GCA_026074375.1 Tanacetum coccineum | reverse complement strand
TCCATTATCTGTTCTGATGCGACAGACGGTTTCCTTAAGCCGTACTTGGATCATCTTCAAAAAGTTGATAATAAAAGCTGGAGTCGTCATTGTGGTATAAAAAAGATATACAGTTCCATTCGGCTCTTCCAAGAATCATATAAGTGTTTTTCAAGCATTGGTGGTTTGTTGTCTCCTCCTGAAAGAAGTGACTTATCGACAAGAGTCGTCATTGTGGTATAAAAAAGATTCCAAATTGATCGATCGGTGGTAGAAAGAAATTGTGTTTGGTTATGTGATTGTTGAGTCTTGAAATGAAACTACACAGGATTTTACAATTCTCAACAAAATCGGGAAAACAAGTATTTGTTTCACGGGATTTTACAAGTCAAAGAACTAACCATATAATTTATAATTTGAGTAATTTGAGTTGTTGAGTTTGAAAATAAACAATAGATAAGCTCGTTCGGTTCTAATTAACAATTACTTGTTCGGTTCAAACTAAATTATCTCGTTCGGTTCAAGTCATAAACACTCGTTCGGTTCAGGTAGTCTAAACTCGTTCGGTTCAGGTAGTCTAAACTCGTTCGGTTAAACAAGTCTAAACTCGTTCGGTTCAAGTAAACTAAACTCGTCCGGTTCAATAAATCTAAATTCGTTTGGTTCAACAAGTCTAAACTTGTTCGGTTCACGTATGAAACCACTCGTTCGGTTATGCTTGAATTTAGCTCGTTCGGTTCAAACTAAGAGTTATCTCATTCGGCTATCTTGTTCGGTTGAGCTCGTTCGGTTCCAACTACTACGATACTCAAATTTTCAAAACTCAAAAAGACATATTTTTGAATGGTTTTTAGCAAAAAATCTTGTACAACTAGTGTTACTAACCTTATAGGAGCAATAAAAATGAAAACTTTAAGGTTTTTAAGCCAAAAATTTTGAATCACTATTTTGCTCTTTGTAAAGGTTTTTGAACACAAATCAAACACAAAAAACTAAACACACCACTACATGGCTCTTGATACCAATTGAAGAAACATGTAATCGAATGATCTACCAAGAACAAGAGAAAGAGATGTGGGTTATGATGGATGGAATGGATGAATTGTATTATGTGTGTGAAAATGGAAAATGAAACAACCCACCCCTCTCCAAGACTAGGAGAGGGCTTAAATACTTACATGATGGCCGGCCCATGGGCTATGATGGGCTTCCCATGGGCCTTGGGCCGGACTAGATTACTAATCTAATCATTACACTAACTACGAGCTAAGAATACTACAACTTGGAAGTGACCGACACTTTTTGTGTTTCCAACATTATGTGAAGTTCTCTTTGACAAATAAAACTGCTGGATTATTAGGTTTCCCAACTGCAAAGCGCCCTCGAATCCAAACAAACTGTCGAGGTGTTAGTGGATCTGCGGTACGTACGTAATGAGATTTTCTTTTTATACGTCATATTATTATCAGTTACATGAATGCCTTGTGCTCCAAGAATTGGTCTTAAATTTGTTATTATTGTATTATTCATTAGCATACTAACTCAAGTACTCATCACCTACAGCAATTAAGTGCGGGCATCTTACAAATGATCCTCAATCTAGCTTAGTTAAACAACAATCACGTGCATCCATAACTAATATAGCTCAAGGTGATGCCCATTCAGTACTTGATGATACAGGTTTGTTAAGTATTGTAATCTTTTTTTTCCAATTATAGTTGCATTTTTTGGGTATAAGATTATAATCTATAATCTGAAGTAGATTTCATGTTTTGGAAAGACCGTCTCTACAAAAGCGTACGTCACAAGCTACTTGGTTGCCATTTTTCATCAGATGGAAAGCTTTTAGCATGTGTTGGGATAAAAGGAATGGCATGTAAAACTTAATTTGATTTTAGCTTTCATTTGAACCATTTTATAGATATTTTTATCTGCTTATGCATCTATAAGTGCTTAAAAGATACTTTAAGATTTAAGTCGTTAAGGAAATAGTGGTTCCATTTGCTTATTTTGTAAAAAGTGCATTAATACTCGATAAAATAATAGTTCTTTTATAAGAAAATTATGTTTAATTTCAATCAAATATGTTTATCAATGGTTTATTCTATTTTTTAAAGGTTTACCCTAGGAATTTCTGACATATCAAAATACCACTTTGAAATCAACAGAACTAATCAGTAATCACAAACTATTCGATGACGTAAACACTTCAAAATGATTATCATCTACTAACCTTTTATATCAATATATGCAGGTCTTACTTTGGGATGTCCCAACACTCAATCCTTTGCCTACTACTTTGAACAACCCCATTACATTACATACATTAGCTTCCAACCAAATTCAACATTTTTCGCGGCTGCTTGTTTTGACAAAATCTATTATTGTGATTCAACCAATGTAAGACATTACTTTTACTTGAAGAGATTACGTTTAGCTGTTTTGTACTCTTGTTTTTCTTTTCGAAGGCAATTTAACTTATGACTTTTTCACAGGTTAGCAAAGCTCAGGTGATACTTAAAGGGCATACTGGGCCTGTTAAGTCCATCGATTTCAGCCCAAAAGATCCACATATCTTATGTTCATGCGACAATCAGGGTGAGATACTCATTTGGGATCTTAATACGTGCCGCATCATTTTTAAACTCAAGGTTGGTTTTGTTTACACATGTGTTTGTAGCAAACTTATACTCTTATCGCTTTTAAATATATCGTCAAGGCTTTGAGACATAAATTCTTTCTTTTTTCGTTTTTGTTATTGTTTTCTGTTGGAAAAGGAGAATGGAGTTAGCAGCAATCAAGTCAGGTTTCAGTCCGGAAGCCTGTTAGCTGTTGCTTCAGGTAAAAAGATAATTTTGTTGTCAATTCATATGGATAGCGGGAAAATTCGTATCACCTCAAAGGTGTACTTAGAGGTATGCATGTTATATTATTGATTGGAAATCTTGTTATTAACTAGGTAGGAACAGGAACGTCTTTAGGGGGGGTGCGGGAGGTGCCATTGTACAGGGCCACCGCTTGACGATGGCCACAAAATTGCATGCACTTGTATTATATATATACACAAGAGTTAAATTAATTCATGCACTACCGATGCATATTTATTTTGTATGTGTGTTCAAGGGCCCTTTTGTGGTGATGACACGGGGCCACCGAAATCCATGAGACGGTCGTGGGTAGGAGTTAGAAAAAGATCATACAGAGGAGATAGCTGTTAAGGAGTTGCAAACTGATAAATGCATTAACCTACTGAATATCTTAACCTATCCTCAACTTATCACCCCAATTCAAGAAACTCGATCATATGGCAATTAAATCATGTGTAAAGTGATGCGCGGAATAGTTGATTACAGTATTGAATTACGTATGTGTTCTATAAAAAAAATTTAGGTTTAGATAAATTCTATAATGGTATTTTAGTTTTATTGTTCCATATAACTTCCACATCATGCATTTACCCATTAAAATGTTTAAAACCAACCGACATAAAATGATTTTGTGTTACATAATACATGTGTAAAGTGTTAATTTTCTGTTACTTGTTTAGACTTCAGATTATCATCTCATATATTAGAGAGGGTTTAAGATGCCCTTCATTTTGAAGATATTGACATTTTGACACATTGCGTGTTTAGCTAACAGAAACGTCAATTTATTGTGGCCTTTGGGTTATTTTTAAAGAACATATACTTGGGTGTATTTACAGAACTTTTTATAAATCCAAATTATGAACCTCAAAATTGCTGACTGTTTTACGATCGAGAATAGATTTATAGGATGGCGATTTTAACAATCAATCTGTGCATCCGTACTCTATAAGGTAGAATAGCTTTCAGAAAAAAATAGTAATTACTTTTAATTGTTTAATTTGCAAAAACTAAAATGAAAAGAAGTTTATCAAGCACAACCTTAATAATGCTTTAACTTTAATTTAAGGAGAGTAGGCACCTGACAACTACCTGAGTTGTTTTATACGTAACATTTATCGATTAATAGCTTTTAATTTTATATTAGGAACACGCTCAAGATGTTAACTCAATCTGTTGGGACCCTAGTAATGCACGCCTTGCTTCAGTCAGTCATGAGAGTGCTCAGGTTTGGGCATCGACATCTGCCGGATGGAAATGTGTGTATTCCTTACCTTCTGGTGGCCATGTGTACACGTCTTGCTTATTCCATCCTTTACATCCACAACTACTCATCATCGGTACATACCAGGTACGTACATATATCACCTATTTCTTTATAACATATAAGTTTATGCACTTTTCTAAGTGAACTGTAAATTTGTTTTGCAGTACATCCAGCTGTGGGACACTTCTAACGGCAATAAATCCAAGTTGTTCCAGTCAGGCTGTACTGGATTTGTTTCTGCATTGACGTGTTTCCGAGAGTCCGGACTTGTTGCATCAGCCAGTCGTGATAGCCAAGCCCAGTTGTGGACACATCTACCTAAATAAGTACATGGACACTAAACTGTAACTATAACCATTTCTCATTTTGCTGAGAAAATAAATTACTATTGATTGTCATCTTCCTTGTAAGAACTTTCAATTCAAAACCTCCATTGAAACAAGAATTTATACATGCCTTCTAAAAGGCATCAATATCTAAGATTTGGGAACCACCTTTGCATAGGTAGGTCGGCGTGGCCGAGCACCATCCAACACCCCCCGGCTCCGTCCCTGCGTCTGTCGTATATTCTTGCCATTATTCCATTTTTATTGTTTTGTGAGACAAGAAAGATGGCAAGAATCAACTTCTCATTTATGCAAGTGTTTAGTCAATTTGAAGATTAATGTAGCATGATAATCACAATGAAGATATGCTTAATATAATTTTTAAAGACTTTGTGCTCTACTGTTGTACTTATATTGAAAAGTTTAATTTAAACCCCTTCAGTTTTTAAGCTATCATTTTAGCTATGCTTATAATACATCTTTTGCAAAGAAAAGCACTACATTTGACTCTTTTTTTCAAACTTGAATCTAGCTTCTAAAACAAAAAATTGTATGTTACTACTGATATTTTGTTTTCGAGCCCCCCTAACATAAATTTCTAGCGCCATCTCTGGACAGACACAGACGGGTACTACATTGTATCATATCTCGATCAATAACATGTACAACAACAATAATGAGAGGATTATTGAACAAAGTTGCATCTAAATCGGCCACCGTTGCCGGAAAATGGCAGCTCCGTCGTCTCATTATTCATGAATATCAGGCTGATAAAATTACAAATTTAAACCTTAATATTTCTTGATTTGACAAAAAAATTTATAAAATTAGTTTTTCTATATTCATATGTATCATAGCTTATAATTAATTGTTTTGGACCGAAGTGTAACTTTAGAATGAAAAAAAGGCTCTCCATGAGTGATTCATCATACATACGCCATGAGAAAACCATCTCCACAATTCCCAGCTCCTGTGTATCCTATTCCCGTATATCGTCACAATTCTCTAACTCCGTGACACTACCTACTTGAATCAACAATACAAGTATCTATTCAACTTAAGGAACAAGGAAGTTAGAATTGTTCCCGAGGAAGAATAAAAGGGATTTACGGAAAATAGAGAGGATAAGAGAATAGGGAAAGTGTGTATAATTTCATTCCTGCCTCATCCTTCGTACAATTGATTACATATATATGCTTACCATGGATAGCATTGCACACAACCATTGCTTCACAAACAATAGCACATGGTGGATACATAATGCAAGTGTGGACTACTACACCTTTCTATAATTGACGCTTACCACAAAAGACCTTAAATAACAGTGACTAAACAAAACTGACGCGTAACATAACTAACAATAAAGTATAAGGACACATAACAATACTCCCTCCTCAAGCCGATCTTTGATCCCAAGGATCAAATGACGGATAACTTGCTACCATATCTTCCGTAGCCTCCCAAGTAGCATCCATAGGAGTTCCATCAGACCGTTGAACCAACCAATCAATGTGTACTTTGTTGTGCTTTTTACTGGTTTTAACTTCTAGCACAGCTATTTGACTTCTAGTATCACTTGTAGTATGGGATATGGTTAAATCAGGTGAAGGTAACACCTCACCACAATGTTTCTTCAATAACGAGACATGAAAAGTTGGATGTTTAGTAGCATTAGGTGGTAACTTTAGGGTGTAAGCCATTTGTCCCAACTTAGCTACTGTCACACCCCCAGACGGGGCCTGGACGGAATACGTGTCCGGAGGCGTGACTTTATTGAGCATCTCAAGTACAAAGCATAAAGAACGACCTCTAAGGGTACATTTTAAAAATAAACACCGTTGCAAAGTTTTAAAATAATAATAATAAGTTTTACATCGATTAAAAATTTAAAAGATTCAAAGTTAAAATGCGGAAGCTTAAATAGTTCAACAACGGTATTTAAAGACATAGATAAATCTCTAGTAAACCGGTACATGCAAATAGACTTCACATAAGTCAATCATCAGCATCCATGCTAAGCACCTGAGAAAAACACGCTTAAAACATCAACATAAAGTTGAGTGAATTCATAGGTTTAGTTCAAACGATGTTACAATGGACCAAGATATCAACACGTATGCGACAGTTATAACAGATACAACTTTACATAAAAAGGTATTTACGTTGCGCTAAGCTCATGACACCGAAGCTAATTACGTTTGTAGCATAGTATACTGCTAGGTTGAAACAAGCCCCCGAGGTAACTGACCAAGACTACCTTCTTAAGTTTTGACATGGTATATATCCGTTTATCGGGAGCCCCGTGGGTAGTGAGCGCTACTCACCCGGATAGGGATAATTAGTCCCAATAGATCTATTTATAACACTCGCGCTCCCTCGACCGGTCCTCCAGTCAAGAGATTGACGGTTCATGATAAGTGGGGTAGTAGTGGTCTAAACGCTACTTAGACAACACATAAATAGGGAAAATCTCACGCAAAGTACTTGTGTCCAGTTTTAAAAGTAAGCAATGTTTCTCACCCCGAGTAATAAAACATTTAGTCAAAACGAGTAAAAGAATGGGGCTATGAACTCACCTTATACGGGTAGTGGATCAAAAGGAATCAATCAAGTGAAAGTGAATCTCACGGTTCTAGCGACAACCTATCATATAGTTGTCGTTTAAGAATGATGTACAACGAATAATGCTTAACGCAAGAACTGATCATCCGTGCACGAGTAGACACGGCGTATCCCTTTTTTAAAGCGTACTTTTGAAAGTTATAAGTTTTGACAAGTCTCGACGTTTTGAAACATCTTCAAAAATATTTTGTCTTTTAGTGTATTTTGTCTTTTAGTGCATTTCGTCTTTTAGTACATTTCGTCTTTTAGTATATTTCATCTTTTAGTGTCCCGACACATCAATGTTGACTCAATAACTAAAAATGTTGACCTAAACTCGACACTTACGTTTTTCTACATTTTATCATAAGTTTGATAATAAAAGTATATTTTCGACGCTTTTATAAAGTTTACGAAATTTCGGCATGACCTTTCTAAAAATAGCGACTTTCCATTTTTATCAACCTCGACTCGTGAAAATATCCGTTTTACAAAGTACATCTTTTATTGACTCGAAAGAATATCCGATCTATTTTCGACAACACCTCAAATATCGCAACAAATCCGTTCTTAAACCTAAACCTTTTCGACATTCAATTTACGCTTACAACAAATCCAACATCTAACTTAATCTCTTCGCCAACAATACTTAAACTTAGTATACGATAAATCTTAAATAAACGATATAGCCGTAATAATAGCAATATATATATCAACATAGTCACAACGAACTTTTATGCACAAAAGTACAACTACTTTTTATGTTCTTCCATTTATAAACAAAATATTAAACTTTGAGACTTGTAGTTTTATAGAAAACTAGATAATGATTTTCACAACGATCCGCTTTGTACACCTTGTTCGGGATGATCATACGAATGCAAAAGTACAACTTGTTTATGAAATAGTAAAGATGACTTACAAGGAAACACGACGAAAGGTGAATAGAAACTAAGAACAACCCAAATGTTGTTTTATAAAATACCCGGATACAATAGGAATCAACCACGAACTCAATATCTTCAAAGGTTTTGATCAAAGTTTGAAAAAACTATGGATGTGTGTGTGTTTGATGGTGCGTCCGAACCAAGAAGAAAGAAAAGAAAGAGTAGTGTGTGTGTGGAAGTGATGGCAAATGAAATATGGTGATATGTTTATAAACAAAATTTTAAACTTGGAATCCATGTGGGTGTGTGTGTGTTTTCGGTGGCAAGGACAAGCACAAAGGGGACCAAAATGGTCTCCCAATGAGACTTGAGCAAGGACTAGGCATGCACCATTTTGTAGGAAGCTTGTTTAACTTGTAGCAATTTCAAAAAAAATGAATCCTATGTATGTATATGTATGTGTAACCGGTTATGCATGGCCAAAAGGGGGACCAAAAATATTTTTCCCACTTTCTAGGATAGTTAGTGCTAGTTGATGAATTAATTTCCAAGCATGCATGCACAACAAAGTGTAGTTAAATTCCACGGATCACGTAAATAACGAAACGAGTAACGGTAACACGGAAAATTACGAAATTTTAAATATTGCTCTAAAACATAAAAACGTGGCTATTGCCAAAATACTACAACGTTTGGTGTCCCGGTTCGCTCCCGGAGACGATTCTCAGACAATAACGAAATAACTTTCCGGTTAAACGGAAAAGCTCAACGAAACTTTTAAAAATTCAAATTACTACACGGAAACGGCTAACTTATTGAACGGAAATTCTCGGGTTGTCACATTCTTTCCCCGTTAAAGAAGCTTTGTCCTCAAAGCTTAGGACGCAACCTCTGCGGCGGGTGCAGAGTTGGTGAAAAGGTGCGGGTATTTCTTTTGCATTTGGTCTTCACGCTCCCAGGTGAACTCAGGACCTCTCCTGGAGTTCCAGCGCACTTTGACAATCGGAATACGGCTCTGCTTCAGACGCTTGACCTCACGGTCCATAATCTCGACAGGTTCTTCAATGAAATTCAATTTGTCGTCCACTTGGATTTCATCCAACGGTATAGCAAGCGGTTCATCAGCCATGCATTTCTTCAATTTCGAGACGTGAAACGTACTATGAACTCTACTCAACTTCTCTGGAAGTTCTAGACGATAGGCAACGGTTCCTACTTTGGCAATGATCTTAAAAGGTCCAATATAACGAGGGTTCAGCTTTCCCCGTTTGCCGAAACGTATTACTCCTTTCCAAGGAGATACTTTCAACATGACCTTATCTCCTACTTGAAACTCAAGAGGTTTTCGTCTTACATCGGCATAGCTCTTTTGATGATCACGGGCGGCTTGGATATGGCTCTTGATTTGAACTATTCTCTCGGTTGTCTCGTGGATGATATCTGGGCCAGTGAGTTGACTGTCTCCAACTTCAGCCCAGCAGATGGGTG
Organism: Tanacetum coccineum; assembly: GCA_026074375.1. Classification (NCBI taxonomy): domain Eukaryota; kingdom Viridiplantae; phylum Streptophyta; class Magnoliopsida; order Asterales; family Asteraceae; genus Tanacetum; species Tanacetum coccineum. The sequence continues at coordinate 2,276 of BQNB010191508.1, read as the reverse complement.
ATCGACACTTGCGCCCATACAACGCCTCAAACGGAGCAGACTTAATGCTGGTATGGTAACTATTGTTATACGAAAATTCTATCAACGGTAAGTGTTTATCCCAACCTTTTCCAAAGTCGAGTACACAGGCACGTAACATATCCTCTAAGGTTTGAATGGTTCTCTCACTCTGACCATCGGTCTCTGGATGGTAGGTGATTGAAGTTCTAAACTATATATAATATATATAATAAAATATATATAATAAGTATAATCTAAAAACAATCAATGAAACCGAGAAGTAGTATAGAATATCCCCGGGTCGTTTATCCCCAACGAGGCTGTGCTTGAGAATCGATACAGTCGGAAAATTGGAGTTTGAATGAGATTAATGATTTGGGAGTTTAGAAAGCTAAATTAATCAATAATAAGCAAAAACGATTGAGAAAAACTTAAAAATTATGAAATCAAACTGAAAAACGAGAGCCGGAATCCCGAACAAGGGGTCAAAAACCTAAAATCTTAAAAATTAACCCTACAAAGAAATTTTTACTTCTAATCTACTCTAGGGGACTAATAATGAAGAATGAAAAAGACTAGACCGAAAACGGAGTTAATTTGAGTTAAAACGAGTCAAAACGAAAACCGGGCCCGAGACCCGAGCTTTAAAAATCAAAAGTTTATAAAAATGACCCTACGAAAGTTTTTCTATTTTTCCTAAGTAAAAGATGATAAAAGAAAATTTTCTAAAAAAAGAAAATTATTTTTTGCTTTTTAGATTTAAAGTTATGATTTTTCTAAGATTTAAACTAATTAAAAACTTAAAAAATAATAAAAATATTAAAAATATAATCCTAAAATTTTTATAAAAATTATACTAGACAAAGAAAATATGCAGAAATTTTATAAAAATAAAAGCCCTAATTTTTATCTTTTTATAAATCCTTAATTAGACTAATTAAAAACTAACCCTAATTATTAATTAAAACTAATTATAACTAATTAAAAACTAAGCTAAGGACTAACGATGCAAGGACCCTAAAGGACTAACAGTGCAATTACTAACTAACAGGGGGGATAACTAATAAAACCTAAAGTTTCACAACCTACCCTGAGGCTTACCCCGATTGCAAACTTAGTCCATTTTAGGCTTAAAAATAAGGTCGAAATAAAAAATGCTTTTTATGAAAAACTTAAAAAAGAAAAGTTGTAGAATAAGTTGGGGAGAGCAACTTTAATAAAAGTTACTAGGGCTGAAACCCAAAGATAAGCTCAAAAAGAGCTTATGTATAAGCTGAAAACAGAAAGTGGCCTTTTGCCTTGATTTTACTAATAAGCTTGTAAAAAGCTCAATTTAAGCTTAAAGTTAAAAAGGAAAAGTGTTCTGAATAGCTTATAATGAGCTTGAACTTATTATGAAAAGAGATAAGTGCTAGGAATACTAGAAAACAACTAAATTTAAAGATAAAAGTGCTTAACTTAGGGAATGATTTGAAAAGCACAAAATTATGATAAGCATACTTTTTTATTAAACCTTAATTAAACTAATTAAAACTAAACCCTAATTACTAATTTAAACTAATTAAAAACTAACTAAGGACTAACTATGCAAATATTAAAAGGACTAACAGGAAAGTTAACTAACTAACGGAGGGACTAACCTAGAAACTTGAAAATTACAAAAACAGCCCCTGAAACTAACCCGTTTTCACCAATAGTCCTTATACGCCCAAAAATAAGATGAAGATTTAAAAAGTGTTTTTCATGAAAAACTTAAAAAAGATAAGTTGTAGAATAAGTTGGGGAGAGCAACTTTAATAAAAGTTACTAGGGCTGAAACCCAAAGATAAGCTCAAAAAGAGCTTATGTATAAGCTGAAAACAGAAAGTGGCCTTTTGCCTTGATTTTACTAATAAGCTTGTAAAAAGCTCAATTTAAGCTTAAAGTTAAAAAGGAAAAGTGTTCTGAATAGCTTATAATGAGCTTGAACTTATTATGAAAAGAGATAAGTGCTAGGAATACTAGAAAACAACTAAATTTGAAGATAAAAGTGCTGAACTTAGGGAATGATTTAAAAAGCACAAAATTATAATAAGCCAAAAAGCTCAATTAACTGTCTTATAAACTCAACTTTTAAAAACTAATTGTACTACTTATAAGCTACCTAACCAAACCTTAAAAACCGGATCTATAAGCTAGAAAACATAAATTAAAAGCTAAAATGCAGCAAGTACTGTTTTTGGCTTTTTAGCTGTTTTAATGACTTTTAAAAGTAATTTTAAGCTAACTAAATAAGC
>BQNB010191507.1:0-11691 GCA_026074375.1 Tanacetum coccineum | reverse complement strand
CAAGCTGACATTTCTCTGTTTAGCTAAACCATTTTGGCATCCTCTTCTATCCAAACCATGCTTTGCCATGTTATACTATTATTTCGATTATTTAAATTATCAAGTTCTCTTACTTCACTACCACCCTTACCTTCTTCATCCTCTTCCTCTTCATTATCAATGTCTTGCTCAAACCATCATTCTAACTTATCTAGAAAACCAAGAATGTCGATAAGACAAATATGGAAATGCAAAACATCCACTCCAATATCATCACCTCCTTCTCAAAATGACTCACCTCTACTTCCTCCAAGAGTCTACTTACAATCTTCTTCACCACCACCATACAATCTCTTAAGAGATCAAATGATCAACCAACTCCATAACATCTCTACCATCCTTGATCCACACACTAATCCATCCAATGCTTACATTCATGCATCACCTTCACCACCACCACAACAAATCCATCCTCCTTCTCATGCTCAAGTTAAATTTCACTCAAGTTTTTGTCATTGTTGTAAGTTTTCTAGACACCAATTCCACTCATTGAGAAATGAAATCAACTTCATTTACTTTCTTCTTACCTGTCCAATACATCAAACTCGTGCCCCTTTAAATCATGTGTCACCAACCCCTTCTTTTTCCCTCTTTAATTAATCATTCTTATATGATTAATCTACCCAAATAATTGACCTTTTATCTTTTGATTATGGCATCTTCTACTCTTTAAGAATCAACTAGTATAGATTTATGCCATATTATATCTTTATTTTATGATTATATACTTTCTATTATAATGATCCATACAAATATTGTATAAATTTGTCTTAGCTCGTATTAGATCTAGTTTTATTTTATGTTGTATGAATGTATTAGTTGCATTTGCTATTGTATGAGTTTCTTGATTGTTGGATGAAACTCTCCTTTGTGTGACATAAATCTAATGTGTTGCATGAAAAATATTTGTCTTGCACTTGTATTTCTAACTTTGTTTTGTAGCAAACAATTTTCGTAAGATCGATCTCTTGGTGTCTCGAACAAGGGGGAGCATACATCAAGGGGGGTCTTGATATCGTCGATTTCTCTCTTTCTACAACTACTCGACTATCATCCTTTTTGGATTCGACAAAAAGGGGGAGAAATGGAACAAAACTCATAAATAATGTGTAACTATTACTTTTATACAAAATGAGTTTATATTTTGTCATCATCAAAAAGGGGGAGATTGTTAATACAAATAATGTCTAAAAACGTTATTTATATTTTTTGACCTCTCAATGTTTTGATAATAACAAAATGTAAAAACGTTTACGATAAAATTAAATGTTTACAAATTATTAATCGTAAAATTCCATTTCTAAGATTAGTAATCACTTAAGGTATGAACAAACAAATCATTAAGCATGATTAGTGATCAAGAAATTATTTTCCTCTTATTCATTACATTTTTACAAAAGATTTTCACAAAATTAATTATACAAAATATGTTCTAATTAAAAGAAAAGTTTTACTAAAAACTTAAAATTTGAAATTCAAAATTTCCCCCCAAAACGGAAGCTTCTATACCAGATACAACTTTCCCCACAAAAAGACAAAAAAAGGAGCGGAGTCTACCTGGCGGACCCATATAAGCCTGGCAGCCCCCTTATATATCTGGGACCGCCGCCAGTTACCGTTGGATTTTCCTGCCTATAAATACGGCTCCATCCCTTGCTGAAAATCAGACCTCTTTGCACTAGTTTTCTCACACTTCTTTCTCTCTCTAAAAATCTTCTTTCTCTCACTAAATATCTTGATCACTAACATCTCTTGATCTTGTTTCAAGTGATCTAATCTCTTTTTCTCATCTCTTCCTTCTTATTCAAGTGCAAGAGAAGAACACTTGTATTCGCCAAGAAACGAAGTTTTGATTAGTGATCTCTCCCCTTTTCTTCTAAGTACCAAATATCTATTGTAATTATCTTGTGTATTTGTGTGATTTGGATAGTGTGTAAATCCGATAGTGTAGATCTAGTGATTGTGTATTGATTGTGAAGTGGTAGATTGGTTCTAGCTAAGATTAGGACTCGACATTTAGCTTAGTGTCGGAAAATAACGTAAGCGACGTGTAAACGGTTTTCTCCGCCTAAAGGGAGCTTGTTGACATAGTGAAATCTCGAGTAGGATACTCGGGAGTGGAGTAGGGCAAAGAAGAGCTTCGTAGCCGAACCACTATAAATCTTGGTGTCTTGGTTTGATTGTTCCTTTCCTTATCTCTTCATATTATTGTCATTGTTATTTAGCTTTAGTTTAGATTGTTATATTGTTTGTTCATATTGTGAATTGGTTAAACATACAACTCGAATCTACATATTTTGTAAGCAAAGTTTTTAAAACAAAAACGAACCTGTAAACTATTCACCCCCCCTTCTAGTTTCCACAATTGGTATCAGGAGCCAAGGTCACTCAAGATTTTTAAAATATACTGTATTTTAAAGCTTGGATCGATCTATGGATTCCGACAAATATCTAGAAGGGCAATCTATGCAAAGACCACCACTTTTTGAAAGTGATAGTTTTATTTATTGGAAAAATAGATTCGAGACATATGTTAAATCAAAATATCTAGATCTTTGGCATGTTATTACCAACGGTGATTTTCAACCTATTAAACAAAATCTGAAAACCAAATTAGATGAGGTTATCCCTTTTGAAAAACAAAGTGATGATCTTAAAAAGAGACTTGCGAAAAATAACGAAGCTAAAATGGTTATTTATAATGCTTTGCCTAGAAAATAATATGAAAGAATTTTCATGTGTAATACGGCAAAAGAAATTTTTGTAAAACATTGCTAATCACCCCCCAAGGTGATAGTCAAGTCAAAGATAATAATGATAGAACCTTTTGTTCAACAATATGCAACATAAATTCTCATTTCTGAAGACGACTCTATAATAGTCGTTTGCTAGATTTAATATCAGTATTACTAGTTTTAAAAGCACTTGATAAGGTTCATCCTAGCAAGAACTATGTGTATTGAAGTTTCTTAGGGCTCTACATCCTAAATGAAGCAAAGGTCACGACAATCGAAGAGTCGAAAGACTTTAAAACATCACTACTCTTGATGAACTTACCGGAACCTCAAAGTTCACGAAATGATCATTAAGAAAGATTCCAAAATAGTCAAAGTAAAAGTTAAAAGAAAATCTCTTGCTTTAAAGGCTAAGAAAGAATCTAGTGATGAAGAGTGTTCGACTTCCAGAAGTGAAGATAAAGAGTACGCCATGGCGGTAAGATACTTCAAGAAGTTCTTCAAAAGAATAGGAAGATTGTGTGAGACAACCTCGGGAACGACAAAAAGACGTACAAAGAACCGAGACGGCAAAATGTAAAAGTGATAGAAAATGCTTTAGATGCAGCGACCCAAATCATCTTATTGGAGAATGTCCAAAGCCACCGAAAGACAAGAACCAAAGAGCTTTTGTCGGAGGTTCTTGGAGTGATAGCGGTGAAGAAGATGATGAGATGGTCAAAAATGAAACGTGTCTCGTAGCTCAAGCATCAAAGAATCCTCTTTGTTTAGTGATGAAAACTCGTTAATAGATGATTTAGTATTAGATAATGAATATGATAAACAGTGGCAAAATATTAAAGATAATACACTAAAAACAAAAGACTAAAAGCCACTAGAAATAGCTTAGAAAATGGAATTAGTACTCTAAAAGAAAAAGTGTCTACACTCGAGAAAAACAAGGGAGTTGATCTCGAATGTGTAAAATGTCATATGCTTAAAATTGAAAATGAAAAGCTTAAAGAGGAAGCTCTTAAACTAACCAAGTTTGAAAATAGCACACATTGCTTAAATGAAATGTTAAACAATTAAAAACCCCTTAGTGAAAAGTTAGGTTTAGGGTTTAATTCATCTCAAGCATCATCTAGTGGAACTAAGAATATAAAGTTTGTGAAAGCACAAAAAAAGGCGTCCTCTGATGGAGGTCCCATAAATATGGACGACCCCCTTAATGTGCAGGTGGCCCCTAAAGAAAATATGGGACCGCCACCAGCAACTATGTCTGGATATGAGAAAAATGTGTCTTTTTAAAAATCTATTTTGGGTCATAGACCAAAACACATATAGTAACATGTAAACAGTTCTCGTTGGGCAGTGATATCTGAAGTAAAATAAATTTATAAGAGCCGTTATCAAAACCCGGGGTTGGATTTTTAAAACCTAATCTTAGATCAAAAACTCCACCACCTAGAAGAGTCATAAATAATTATCATCGTCCTAAAACACCACAACCAAAAAGAAACATTGGTCAACAAAACCAACCTCGTGACTTTCCCGTAACTTGGAACAACTTCCCACATCAAAGTTACATGCCATGGAAAATGTGTCTTCCGTTTCTACATCCCAACCAATTGAATCAAATGCAAGGGATGTTTAGCACTAACAACTTTAGACCCATGAGATATTGAGGACCAAATGTTTGAGGTGTTGCCTTATATAAATAGATATGCTTGAATCGACTTGAACCTCCGATGAGTGGAAAGGATCAGCGGATGCTCCAAACATATGACGGGTAAACAAAATATCTTCTCAAGCTACAAGGCATACAACGGAGGTAACGTTATTTTTGGTAGCAATCTTTGCGGTAACATCATTGGCAAAGGTACGATTTTGAATGACTCTCTCAAAATAGATAATGTAGAACATGTAGATAACTTAAGATTTAAACGGTGTTAGTATAGGACAAATATGTGATAATAAGTGGTACAGTAACTTTCTCTAAACACAATAGTGAAATCACTAAGGATGGTAAGGTCATTGTTGGGTTTCAAAAGTTTCTACAACATTAGGTGTTGCACTTCCTACAAGTTACTACTAGAGCTAGTTTTATTAGTGTTGCAAGTGAAGAGTGATAAAGATTGAAGAAAATAGACAAAGTAGTTAGTACTTTTACTATTATTTAGTTAGTACTGCCGTACATAAGTTAGTTACTGGTAGTATAGTTAGTGCTGATAGATAATAAGTTTAGTACTGCTACATATAATATTAGTAATGTTAAGGGAGATATACATGAGTTATAAGCAGAATTAGATACGCATTATACTTCACACGTTTTGTAAGCCATCAGGTTTTCCTTGGTGTATAAAAGGAACCTACACAAAAGTTAGATGTAACGACAAGGTTCCACAAATAATAATAGTTAGTAATCAGAACCTAACAAATTAATAGTAATCAAAGTAATGTTTATTCATTGTTCTTCTTAGTCAGTATAAGTTAGTTTCTACATAACATATATTGTCATCATCATTGGTTTCTCTTGTAGTTAGGTTTTGGATCTATTCCAGATTGCTACCACCCTTAACAGGCTAGAAAGATCTATTCAGACTGGGATCAAAAAGTAGTATCAGAGCTTGTTGAGAAACTCTGAGTAAGAAGAACCAAAAACACATCAGTTATAAACCTTTACCTTTCAGAACTACTCAATGGCATGATCAGATGATGAAAATCCACCACCACCACCACCAACACAACAAGCCCCTCACACTGTGTCAACCATCAAACTCCCTATTTTAAAGAAAGGTGAGCATGACATATGGGCAATGAAAATGAAACATTATTTGAGGCATACAGACTATCCTATATGGGAAGTTATACAAAAAGATAATGGTCCTGTACAAGTCTCAACAGATACAAATGGACAAATAAGGGTTTTTCCTCCTAAAACTGCTAAAGAAATTTTGGCCAGAGAGAGAGAGAGAGAGAAAGAAAAGCAAGGACTACCTTGCTCATGTCTATACCAGAAGACCATTTAGCAAAATTTCACAAAATGACTGATGCTAAAGAAATATGGGAAGCTATCAAATCCAGATTTAGTGGCAATCATGAATCAAAAAAGATGCAGAAATACATTCTAAGTAACATTTGAATACTTTTTCTATATCTACACTCAGAAGATTGCACAAATGTTATACAGCTTCTGAGTCTTCTAGTCACTTGAGATCCATAGTGCAGGTGTCTCTACTGAAGATGCCAATCAGAAGTTCCTTAGGTCTTTACCTTCTTCCTGGTCCCAATTATCCTTGATGATGAGGACCAAGCCAGGAATGAATACTATTAGTTTTGATGATCTCTATAAAAATCTTAGAGTCTTTGAGTCTGATGTTAAAGGCTCTACTGGAACATCTTCTAGTGCACAGAATGTTGCATTTGTCTCTTCTGAAAGCACTAACAGTACTAATGATGTTAGTACTGCCTACTGGGTGTTTCCTACTTATCTGCTATAAATCACAAGAGAAAAACTCTTCATCCATACACCAGATGAACTCCATGACTCTTTCTTTGCTAATCAATCCAGTGGTCCACAATTAGATCATTAGATCATGAGGATAGAATAGCCTGATGAGTTTGATCAAGAAGAAATGTATTTGAAGTGGCAGGTGGCCATGATTTCCATGAGATTGAAAAAGTTAACAACACAGACAGGAAAGAAAGCTGCAGTTTAATGCCAAGGAACCAGTTGGCTTTGACAAAACCAAAGTCGAGTGCTTCAAATGTCACAAGACAGGGCATTTTGCTAGAGAGTGTAAATCAAAAGGGAATCAAGATTTCAGGAGGAGAGATGCAGGGAACACTGGGTATAAAGCAAAAGACAATGAGAGGAGATATGGAAAGCAGGAAGAACCTAAAGCTTTGGTAACTCTTGATGGAGATGGTGTTGATTGGAATGATCAAGCAGAAGATGAGTAAGAGAAACTTTTCTTTTGATGGCTTACAACAATTCAGGCTCAGACACTGAGGTAACATCTTGTTCAAAAGAATGTGAGGAATCATATGCTAAACTTAAAAAATTATATGATGAACAGAGAGAACAACTTGGTGATGTTAGTATAGAAATAAAAGCCTATACACTAGCTTTAGCAAAAGTTGATGCTCAATTAGTGTGTCATCAGAAAAATCAATTAGCTTATAAAGAAAAAATTAGGTTTATGAAAATTAATTTAGATGATAAAACTGATATGCTCACAATCATAAGAACCTATTAGGAGCAGCTGTAAAAGAAAAAGAAGGAATAAAAATGAAACTTTAAAACTTTCAAAGTTTCGTCTAATGGTCTCATTAAACTTAAGTATCAGATGAGTGCTAGGAATAAAAGCTGGGCTTGGGTATGGAAATTAAATACAGGAAGGTGTTTTAAGTTATGAAAATGAAGTTTTGAAAGTGTATTTTGACATAGGTCTAGTGAAATAGAAATAGTCATAGTGTATGATAGATTGCAAAATTGAAGAATGCATGCAAGTTTCCCCTTTTCAATGACAGGAAACTACATACCTTATAGATCTGATTTTGGAATAGATCAGTCACAATTTACATATGGTCCAAAACAATCTAAAACTAGTAAATCTGATGCTAAGACCGGTGATTTTAACTCTATAAATCCAATTCTAGTGAAGAAACACATGAATCTGTGTCTGCACCAGTTATAAAGGACCCAAAGTTGTTAATCAACATAAGGATCGGTCTGATTGCTCCCTATCTTTGGGAGTATAGTCCGAAGTATGATACCAATGTTGAGTTACACCTTAAAAGACAGGAAAAACCTAGTTTTGCTTTTGTTTAATACTGTTAAGCCTAAAAAACTCCTAGGGAAACTGTTTATAAACAAAACACATGAAGCTCAGCATTTTTAAAGTTGACAAGTAAAAAACTGGATGGTTTTAATGACCAAAAAGTGGGTTTGAGGATATGGGTTTACCTAACATAGCATTGTATTGTATGTGGCAGTACTTAGCCATATTAATAGAGATTGTGATTTCCATGAAAAAGAATGCTAGAACAGGTTGAATTGAACAACACCTCAGTGGGTCCGGGAACAGGTCACAGGTGGTCGAATCGCCCAGAGAGTCACACAGTACCCACGTATCCTTCCCATCCACCCAAAAATTTTAGTACCCCAACCAACAGTCCAACTAGAACCTGGCATCCATCCCAGTACATACTGCAAAACAACACGTAAACCAGTCCAGCCGACACAACAAATACCTGCCGAAAGTTAAAGCAGTTAGACCCTTGTGAATAGATGTATTAGAACCAAGAACTATTTTTACACAACTCAAACACCCATTAGACGGCGCATTAACTAAAAACCAAAGCACCCAACAAAATAACTTTTTCAAATCAAAAGGTAATACTGCTAGGAAACAAAAGCAAACGTGCTATAGGGGCATAAGAGAAAACTGCAAATCAGACCACACAAGGGTTGTAAAATGGAGACCCAACAAGCTTATTGGAATCAATTCGACCAAACCCAATGGTGGATTCAAACTCTAGAAAATATGTTAATTTTGAAGATCCACTAGGCAGACCCAACAAAAGATGGCTTGGTCTCCATAGAGAAAACTAATATCTCTTATTTTTGTGTGCAAAGATCCACCATAAAACATTTAAAGACAAAGGGATTGTTAAAGTAGATGTTCCAGCCTATGACTAGGAACAAGCCTACCCTAGATGAAAATCAAGACACAATTGGTGGCCCTGTTTGCATTTTTTGGAGGTAGTAAAGGTTACATTACTAGAAAAGGTAAAATAAGAACCGGAAAGTTAGATTTTGAGGATGTGTCCTTTGTGAAAGAACTACAGCATTTTAATCTCTTTTCTGTCTCACAAATGTGTGACAAGAAGAACAAAGTTCTCTTCACTGAATACAGAATAGTATTGTGTTGTCTCCATGACTTAAAGTTTGCCTGATGAAAATCAAGTATTACTTAGAGTCCCCAGACAAAACAATATGTATAGTTTCAACTTAGAGAACATTAGTTCCTACTAAGTGATTTAGCTTGTTTGCATTGCGGTAAGAGGCACCAACAGTTGAAGAATCAAACAAATGGCATAGGATACAGGATCATGTTAACTTTAAAAAACTTAAACAAACTGTGAAGGGAAACCTTGTCAGAGGTTTTACCTCAAGATTTTTCAAAATGACCATACTTGTGTTGCTTCGTCAGAAAGAAGCAACAGAACAAGGCCTCCGTAAGGCCAAATTAGTAAGCTCTATTAGTCAGCCCTTACAGCTTTTACATAAAAACTTATTGACCCCACATCTTGTAAGGAGGCATAAATCATAAAGACTATTGCCGTTGTTATCACTAATGATTTAGCATTGTTTAAGTTTCGGGTTTTATTTTTGAGAACCAAGGATGAAACTATGGAAACCTTATGGCTTTATAAGACAAATTAAGAACCAATTCAATCAAAAGGTTAAAACTATTAGATGTGATAATGGTACAGAATTCAAGAATAGGGACATTATTGAATTTTGTGGGTCAAAAGGGATCAAGAGAGAATACAGTAATGCTAGAACTCCATAACAAAATGGAGTTGCTGAGAAGGAAAGAACAGGACACCAAATGAGGCTACTAAACAATGTTAGCAGATTCATTTTTACCTAATACTTTTTGGGCTGAAGTAGTTAGTACTGCTTGTTATGTCCTTAATAAGGTATTAGTAACCAAGCCTCAAAACAAGACACCTTATGAATTTATAACTGGTAAAATACCAATCATAATAAGCTATATAAGACCTTTTGGGTGCCCATGTGAACCTTCGTTGAATAAATACCATTTACCACCTGAGCAAGTTTGAAGAAAAGTCTGAGGAAGGGTTTTTAGTTGGGTATTCACTAAATAGCAAGGCTTTTAGGGTATACAATTTAGAAACCAAGAGGGTTGAAGAAAACATGCATATACACTTTTTAGAAAATAAACCTAATGTTGTAGGGAAAGGACCTAATTGGCTGTTTAATCTTGATTATTTAACTGATTTAATGAACTATCAGCCTGTTACTACGGAGAATAAAGCTAACAAAACTGCAGGTGCAAAAGAAGCTAATCATAGTGCAGGTACACAAGATAATATTGATGCAGGAAATTCCAAAATGGAAGCTGGACCTGCTCAAGAATACTTTGTACTACCAGTATGGTCTTCTTATACTTCAACAGTCAAGAGCTCAGAAGCAAAGATATGGGAGATGAAAATCCTGATGGGGATCCTGGTTCAAAGACAAATGAGGAGCTAATAAATCAGGAAGATCAAGCCTTTTTGGAGGAGCTTGAAAGGCTTAAAAGCCAAGAATAGGAGGCTAATGATGCAGCTAAAGCTCTATAGAATGAGTTTGCTCAAAATACTAAGATTAACTTCTCAAGCATGTGCTGCTAAGAGTTTACTAGTACTGAACACAACCTAATACTGTTAAGGTCACACAGTTAGTACTAGCTAGTCCCTTAAAGAAGAGTGTATAGTACTGATGGATCATCCTACCCTGATCAAACCAATTATGCTGACCAAGATGATTCTTAAATACCTGTTCTTGAGGATATTTATGACAATCTAAGTACTGGGATTTTTACCAATGCATCTTATGATGATGAGGTGCAGATCTACTTCCTAATTTAGAAACCACTGTGAATTTTAGTCTTATTCCCACATCAAAGATACACTCCATTCATCCTACAACTCAAATTCTTAGAGATCCAACCTCAGTAGTTCAGATAAGGAGCAAAGTGAACAAAAGTCCAGGAGCACACACTTTTGTAAGCTATGTTCAAAAGCAGAGAAGAAATAATCACAAGGATTTCCAACACTGTTTGTTTGCTTGCTTCCTATCTCAAATTGAACCCAAGAAGATATCTGAAGCCCTTAAAGATGAAAGCTGTGTTGATGCTATGCAGGAAGAGCTGTTGCAGTTCAAGATTTAGAATGTATGGATTCTTGTAGATTTGCCTTTTGGGAAGAAGGCAATTAGGACAAAATAGGTCTATAGGAATAAAAAGGATGAAAGAGGTGTTGTAGTTAGAAATAAGGCAAGGTTAGTTGCCCAAGGATATAGACAAGAGGAAGGGATAGACTATGATGAGGTTTTTGCTTCTGTGGCTAGGATTGAAGCCATAAGGATCTTTTTGGCCTTTGCTTCTTATATGGGATTCATAGTTTATCAGATGGATGTGAAGAGTGCCTTCTTGTATGGCACAATTGATGAGGAGGCGTATGTATCTCAACCTCTAGGTTTTGTAGATCCTAAGTTCCCTAAGAAGGTCTACAAGGTTGTAAAAGCTATGTATGGTTTACACCAAGCTCCCAGAGCCTGGTATGCTACTTTATCTACTTTCTTGTTGAAGAGTAGATACAGAAGAGGAACCATTGACAAGACTCTTTTTATCAAGAAGGACAAAAATGATATCATGTTAGTACATGTTTATGTGGATGATATTATTTTTGGTTCTACAAAGAGGTCTTGGTGTGATGAATTTGAGGCATTGATGAAGAGTAAATTTCAGATGAGTTCTATGGGAGAGCTCACCTTCTTTCTTGGATTACAAGTCAAACAGAAAGAAGATGGTATTTTTATAAGTCAAGATAAGTATGTTGCAGAGATCCTGAAGAAATTTGATTTTGCTAGTGTGAAGACTGCCAGTACTCCAATTGAGACCTAGAAGCCTTTGACCAAGGATGAAGAAGTTGCTGATGTGGATATACATCTTTATAGATCCATGATTGGCTATTTAATGTACTTGACTGCTTCTAGGCCAGATATTATGTTTGCAGTCTGTGCTTGTTCTAGGTTTCAGGTAACTCCAAAGACCTCCCATCTTAATGTTGTGAAGAGAATATTTAGGTACCTCAAGGGTAAACCCAAAATGGGCCTTTGGTATCCTAGGGTGTCATC
>BQNB010191503.1:0-11692 GCA_026074375.1 Tanacetum coccineum | reverse complement strand
TACTATTCGATACGACAAAATCGTCGGGGTTACAAATGTCAATTAGATGAGCAATGGTTCAATCTCTCAAAAGACACCCTCAGAGACGCCAGTCGACAGAAACAATGCATATTCTTCCCCTCCAACTCCTGATGCTCTTATTTCAAGTTTGTCAACGATCTGGGTTACCTGAAAGTTGTCAGACAACCTTATCTGATGTCGTGACTAATGACATGTTTCAACCGTGGAGAGCACTCACAACAATCATTAATTTGTGTCTTACGGGAAAGACTTCAGGGTTTGAAAGACTAAGGGCTCAAGTGTTGCAAATTCTTTAGGGCGTCGTCAATCGAGCCCATATCGATTATGCAGAAAGGATGTGGGAAGAATTCACCCAATCCATCCATACATTCATCAAAAACAAAAAGAATCTAGCACATCATACTCAGGGAAAGAAGAAAGCCACCCTTATTGTGATCCCAAGTGTTAGGTTCACCAAGCTGATCATCTATTACTTACAAAGCAAGCACAAGTTCCACCCGAGACCAGATTCTCCACTTCATTTGCCTAATGAAGAGCCTGTTCTTGGATATCTCAAGTTTAGCGCTAAGGGAACCAAATGAGAAGTCTTTAGGATGCATATTCTGAATGATCTTATCACTGATGACATTCGAGGTGAACAATACTAGAATGCTTACCTAGAGAAAGTAGCTAAGCATCAAAGATATCTTGCTGGTGAAGAAGTTAGTGATCTTGACTCTCCTACACCTAAACCTTCTAAGGCTACCAAACCCAAAGCAACCAAGAAATCTAAGCCCTTAGTACCTAAAGCAGCACTAATCATAAAACCTGCAGCCACCAAGGCCTCCAAGTCTCAAAAACCCAAACCTGCACATGCCAAGCCCTAGGAGAAGAAACGAAAGCTATTTACAAAGACATCTGAGGCACCATCTCCAGCCAAACGATCTAAAGCTGGTAAGGTGACAAAGAAGCGACAGCCAAAGAGCTCCTTACAACTAATTGATGAAGTATCTCAGATATGGTAGCAAGGGGATCAGACCTGCATTGTCCATCTCGAAAATGAAAGCAGCCTATTATCCTGATGTAGGTTTAGAGCAAATGGTACCCGATCAGATGTGGATTGAAGAAGAATGCAAGTATGACGTTGCTGCTATGTATGGTATCTCTCACTAGTGATTCCAAAGACAACGATTCTACATTGACAGACACACATCTGAAGGTGATCGCATAGGTGTACGGACTCATATGCGAATTCTTAGTGTTGTCAGAATTGAAGTCTTCTCCTTATATGGGTACGATTACATGAAGACGATCATCCTTCGTAGAGCTGATCTTCAAGAACATATTATTGCAGAAAAGGATTTCAAATATTTGTACCCGAGTGACTTTGAAGATCTATACTTATTAAACCTTCAAGGTCACTTGAACCATCTACCACCCAAAGATAAGAAGATTCTCACTACTGCAGTCAACTTATGGACCAGAAACTTGGTTATCAGACAACAGGTAGAAGACTTCCAACTAGGGATTGAGAGCTACCAGACTCAGCTAAACCTCACCAAACCCTGATGGGATGCAATTGGCTTTGAGTTCAAGCACGATTTCACAGTAATTGACTCTTCAAGAGCCGTCACATTTCAGGATAAATATGGAGTTCAGATGATCATGCGCTTCAATGAGATCCACAAGTTCACTGACGGCACTCTGCAGTAGATTGATGAGGCACTAGACTACAGGGTTAAGGAATTCAAGGTTAACAGGATGAATCCGAGCTTGAACACACGGTTTTGGTCAACGAAAGATGTCGATAGAAGCAAGGAGTTTATGTTTGCCATTCAGAAACGTCAGAAAAGCTTAAAGAACAAGGAGGATCTCCTGTAACCTGGAAGCTTTGTTGGTAGACGAGTAAGAGAAGGGGACACAGACTTCTACAGAGAAACCAATGATCAAAAAAATTCCCATCTCTGCAATCAAGTCCACTCTCTGTGGTAAAATAAAATAATCTAATATAATATAATATATATTAATATATCATATATAATATATATCCATATATACTATATATATATATCTAATATATAAATATTGATAAATAAGTTGTAATCAGTACATTATAAAGTAGCTGCCTAAGATGTGTTTTTATGTCAGTATACAGTTTTATAGAGTTGTGTCAATTTTGAAACCCATAGAACAAACCTTCATAACTGACACAAACTAAGTCCCGATTCGCTAATTGAGGGGGAGCATGAATCTGTTCCATTTATCGCTTGTATAAATCATATACATTGTCTCCCAAATTTCCCTTAACTTAAATCAATTGAGATCTAAAATCTCAACGGGTTTGAAATTTTTGATTAGGGGAGAGAATGTGATTTAAATATGAAAATCTGATAAAAAATGTAATCTTTTGGACTCAAACTAATGCTCTCCCGTATGTGCTCAACTCTTTCGAATATTGATGCACATATTGAGGGTGAGCGAATGGTGTATTATGGCTATTGTGGAAATACCAAAGACCGACAAAGTAATTACTTTATCGGAGTTATAAGGATGGTAAGGTAAGGTACTAGTTCCTATGATCCTGCCAGAGTCGGAGGGATCTACCCAGGGACAATCCACTAGTTAGTGTAGTAGTCCTTAGGTATGATTACAAAAGGAGTAATGTGAGAACATGAGAATAGTGCGGACTGAGATAGAGCTAGTACTGGAACATACCCAACAAGGTTCGAGTAATGAAGTCTCGATAAGCGCTGAAAGGGTTGCAGAATTAAAAAAAATGTTAAGATAAAGGGTGAAAAGAATGCATCCCTCCTTAAACATTAGACAAAAACCGGGTCACTACATATGCTGTTAGATTCACATGGTTGATTGCTGACATTGAAGACAAGTATCATGGATCCAGTGATACGCTGCATAACCCTCCCTAGCCACTCAAGATCCCTTAAAGGATTCTTGTTTCGTTTCTCATGGAGATCAATACATTTCTATCGTTTCTCTCACTCCGAGTTAGATGATATTGAAAAGGTGGCAGTCTACTCCAGCCTCCGACTACTAAAACCAAAAGTGCACTATAGAGTCTAGAGCCATGAGATCATCCATAAATCTCGCTATCACATATTGTGATAACAAGTAAGATCTTAAGAGTCCTACACATTATCCTCGTGGTATTGCCAGAATATCCGAGTGATACGAAAGTACTCACAATGAAGATGGAAATCCTTCTAGAGCCAACATTTAACAAGCTCTTAGTAGGTGACATGTGAGATCCACTATGGATTAAACTTGTGACAAATGGAAAGCAATGATGGTGCGATTCTTTATGAACCAAACTTGTTCCAGGCAGTAAATTGACGAATAGTTTTTGGAAAACATTTCGATGTGCTCAACAACTGATTTTTGAGCACATTAACTGTGTATATCTTTCAAAACAAATGTGTTTCTGATGAAATTTGATTTTGTGCTATAAAACACTCTTGATGTCTCACAAAAATACTTTTTCAAGTGATTCGTCAATTGATTTTCAAATCAATTTTTCTCATCAATCGGTAAGACAGTAACTAACTGATTCACTCTTATCGTGCTGTCTGCTTTAAGACATTCCGATAAAGAGAGCAGGCAAGTATGGTGATTCTGATGACTGTACATTAGATGATTTGATACTTATACTAGAAATCCTATCAAGGAGATTCTTCTTAAGATGAATCTACCTAATCACAGGTCGGTCCTCACGGATCCAGAGGTTAATCCAACCAGACTCAGGCGAATGACAAAGCCATATTGGTCCACAAGCTTTATTGCTAACTGTTTTATTATAAGTTCATGTAAAGATGGAGATGGAAATACCTCATTCCAGTGGAGTCAATTCACAACCCCATGCTCACACTTAATGTTACTAATCAAAGACACCATGACAAATGAAAGACCTACAACACAGCTTCCGCAACTTTGATGAGTACTATCATGATACAGAAAAGTGTGAGCATGCGGGTCCGAAGGTCACAACATCACAGGAAGGCAATACTCCACAACAAGGATGATTAAGAGATTTACTATAGATGATGATCTTAAAGAAATCTCAAAGATCACACAAGTCTAAGGAACAAAGCTCAAAGATCACTACTTGCACTACATAGACTAATCTTGAAGAATCAAAAGACTACGAGCCATAGTCAAAGATCAATTCAAAGATAGCTATGATTCAATTTATATTTTCTAGGGTGACCTCCCTTAGGGGGAGATTGTTAGGATTATGAAAATCCATGTAAAAGACTCGGTCACCCCGTGTAATGTCTAGCATAGGTTAGCTCGTAGCCTTAATATTAATCGTTTAATTACCGTATGACTTATGGTGTTGGGCCGGGTCTTTACCCACATGTTAGCCCCCTCCATAGCCTACTTAGGGGCACTAAACACTTGTATTTATACCCCCTTTCCAACCATGGGAAGGGGTTGGTTGTTCATTTGATAATACACACAATAAAGGTGTTTTTCTCTTACTAGAATTCTTCTTTTCTCTCTCTAGAAATCGGCCAACCCTCTAATCCTACCTTATGTTATGATATCCAATATACTACAAGATTTAAAGTCTCAAACAAATTTGGTTGCTTCTTTCATAAAGTGATTTTCAAAATTTTGTACCCTAGCGTTAACTTGGTTAACAATAGGAACAATTTCGTCTGTAAAAATCTTGTGAATCTCTTGATGAGTGAAGGATGACAGATTTGTAATGTTTCCATTCATTCTATGTTTAACAACACGTTGAAGTGTCAAGAGAGTGTCTTTTACCTTATTTAGGAATATCCGGGCAACACTTGGAGTATCATCCGAAGATTCCTAATCAGGTATTGAATATAATTTTGAAACATTGGCCGTTTTAAAAGTATTTGAAAAATATAACTCTTCACGTGACTTGGTCTTTTGAGAAACAAAAACCTCAAAAAGTTTATTAATTTTTGCATAATTTGCCGGTTTTATTTCTTTATTCAATTTTTTCATTTTTAAACGACTCTCTTGAGCAAGTTGCAGTGTCTCCTCCGAATCATACACCACAGGAGGATCATGCTTTTCTAATAATACTCTGTCATTATACAGACTCTGTTATTTTTGTTGAGCTTGCTTAAGATAATGAGGATTTGGATAACCTAAAGCCATTTTCTATTCAGTGTGGTAAAACGAGTCTGGCTTAGCTACAAGCATGTGCATCATTTGAATCAATTAACCATGTTTTACCAAAATGTTATCTAATTACTTTATCTTTTTCTCAAGTTCAATTTGTTTATCAAGAAGTTTGTCTTCATGAATTTTGAAATCAGACTTCAATTCTTTATTCTCTTGTTGAAGATTAGATACAGTTGATTTTTTTTTTGAAAGTTGGTTTTTTAAATTTGGAAATTCCTCATTCAAATTCGTTATTTGTTTAGCAGAACTTAAATGTAAAGCATTTATCTTTTTAGTAAGACATTTTTCTTGATAAATGGACTTTTGATAACCCCTTTCAAGTGTGTCATATTTTTCTTGATTGATTTCAATGACTCTTATATCTAGCAAGCTTAATGGTTAAGTCAACATTGGTTTCACGCATTTTGCGATTGACCATGTTGACTCTTTCAACTTTAATGGCTAAACTGTTATATAATGATTCAAAATGAGCACGTATTTCCTCAGCAGTAGCAGGATTTTGATCTACTGTTCCCCCACTTTATTCCACACTAGAAGTATTATGGATAACATTACTGTCATTCTGTTGAATTTGGTGTGGTTTCGAAATAGGCTCGAGTAGCTCAGTATAATGCTCTTCCTGAGTAATGTTGGGACTTAAAAGACTTCAAGGATTCTTACTACTGCTAAGTTTGTGCTGCTAGTTATAAAGATACAACTGCTGCTGAATTACAACTGCTAGAAGACTTACTGCTGTCAAGAGGATAAAGACGGATTAAAGAGATAAAGTTTAATTGAAGATAAGTATTAAGTTATTTTTGTAAAAGATATGTATAACTTAATTGATTAAGTGATTATGTTTATTTATAGAAAAGATAATGATAAGTTAGGAATGTATTGTAAGCCTTGTAGGTCTCCTTGGTATATAAAAGGGGATCCTAGGGTATAGAAACATATAAGTTTTCCATCTTAGTTTTCCATAGAGTTCATAGCTTCAAGGCTGTAAAGCCTATCACTAAGTCAGAGTGATCGTATTAATATATATCAAAGCTTATTGTGTTGATTATATCTTTGTGTCAAAACATACTTTACTGTTTCATTGAGAATACTTCTTAGTGATATAAACGAGATTCCACATAGTTTATATCATTCAATCAAAGTTTCATTCTTAGTATTTTTTTATTTATCCAAGGGTACTAAAACTTACAAGCTAAGGAGTTAAAGATCTATTCATTGGGATCAACAAGTGGTATCAGAGCTTGTTGTGAAGCTTTGAAGAAGAAGAATCAACCAATTCATCCAAGATCTATTTTTTCAGTGATAAGATGGAGGTAGGAACTACCAATAACAATCTGACTACAAGACTACCTATTCTCAACCAGGAGATTATGATCTCTGGCTGATGAGGATAGAACAATATTTTCTTATGACTAATTACTCCCTATGGGAAGTAATCAAGAATGGGAATAAAGTATTGAGAAGAAGTGTTGGAACAGTTGAACAGGAGTATGAACCCACCATTGCTAAAGAGAAACATGATAGAAGAAATGAAATGAAAGCAAGAGCAACCCTGTTGATGGCACTTCCAAACAAATAGCAACTGAAGTTCCACTCATTTCAAGATGCAAAGTTGCTAATAGAGGCTATAGAGAAAAGGTATGGAAGGAACAAGGAGTCAAAGAAGGTTTAGAGGACACTTCTCAAACAATAATATGAGAACTTTGCTGCATTAAGTTCAGAAACAATAGATCAAACCTTTGATAGGTTGCAAAAACTTATCAGTCAGTTGGAGATCCAAGGAGAAGTGATTAACCAGGAAGATAACCTAATGCTCTTGAGAAGTCTTCCATCTGAATAGAAGACTCATGCTTTAATATGGAGGAATAAGGTGGAAATTGAAACCATCAGCTTGGATGACTTGTATAATAACTTGAAAATATATATGAACCTGAAATTACAGTTTTATCAAGTATAATTCAAAATTCACAGAATGTGGCCTTTGTCTCTAACAGCACCAATAACACCAACAATACTAACAAAGTAGATGATACTGCTCTTAGAGTTAGTACTACTTATACTTAAGGTAATGGTGTTAACTCTATATCTCTAGATAATCTTTGTGATGCTGTGATATGTGCTTTCCTTGCAAGTCAACCCAACTCTCCTCAACTTTCTCAAGAAGATCTGGAACAACTTCATCCTGATGATCTGGAAGAAATGGATCTTCAATGGGAGATGGCCATGCTGACAATCAGAGTAAGAAGGTTTATCAAGAGAACAAGAAAGAAGCTGGACATAAATGGTCAAAGAGTTAGTTTTGACAAGTCTAAAGTAGAATGCTTCAACTGTCATAAACATGGACACTTTGCAAGAGAATGTAGGTTTCCAAGAAATCAGGAGAACAAAGGAAGAGAGAATAATACAAGAACTATTGCAGTGGAGACTCCTACTCAGAATGCCTTGATAGCTCAAGATGGAATTGGAGGATATGATTGGAGCTACCAAGCTGAAGAAGAGCAACCTACAAACCATGCATTGATGGCATTTACATCTTCAGGAAGTTCTTCTAGTTCAGATTCTGAGGTAGATTCTTGTTCTAAAACATGTGTAAAAGCTTATGCTACTCTTAAAGAACAATATGATAGTTTGTCTTCTGATTACAAAAAGTCTCAATTTAATTTAGTATCTTATAAAGCAGGTTTAGAATCAGTAGAAGCTAGACTAGCTCACTATAAGAAAAATGAGGCTGTGTTTGAAGAGAGCATAAATGTTTTAAAACTTGAAGTTAGACTAAGAGATAATGCCTTAAATGAATACAAAATGAATTTGGAAAAAGCAGAAAAAGAAAGAGATCAGTTAAAACAAACATTAGAGAAGTTTCAAAATTCATCCAAGTCTTTAAATAACATACTGGAAAGTCAAGTAATTGACAAGTTTAAAACAGGACTAGGATATGATGCAGCTACTACAGCTTCTCCTGCAGTAGAAAGTTTTGTGAATTTAACTGATAAGTCTGGATCAGATAAGGGATATCATTTTGTTCCCCCACCTCTAACTTGAAATTTCATACCTTGCAAACATCATCTAACATTTATGAATGAAATAGTTGAAAGTGAAAATTTGGATGTTACTACTGTTGTTACACCAAGTAATGATAAGACAGTAGAAAATAAGGGTGTTTCCAACACAGTTGAATCTAATGCTGTTAGGATGAACAACACTAGTGCTCCAATCATTGAGGATTGGAACTCTGATGATGAAAGTGAGATAGATTATACTATTAGACCTAGCACTAAAAAGATAAAATTTGTTAAGACTGTTAGGGAAACAGATGCTCCTAAACAAAACAAACAACATCCTAGAGGGAACCAAAGAAATTGGAACAATCTTATGTCCTAAAGACTAGGAAGTAATTTTATAATGACTAATAAAGCTTGTTATGTTTGTGGTAGTTTTGAGCATCTACATTATGTGTGTGATAAAAAGGTTAAAAGGACAGTGTGGAACAACTCAAGAAGGGTGAATCACAAAATCTTTACTAATAAAATGACTCACCCTCACCCCAAAAGAAGTTTTGTTCCACAAGCAGTTTTAACTAAGTCAGGGAAACTTAGTACTGCTGGTGTAGCAGTTAATACTGTCAGACCAGTTAATACTGCTAACACAAAAGCAGTTAATACTGTCAGATCAGTTAATACTGCTGCCTCAAAACTAATTGTGAACCATCCTAGAACAAAAACAAATGCTTTCAAAAGAGGATATTCACAAAGTTCAAGGCCTTCTAATAGACATTTTGCAAACAAGAATAGTATTATCAACACAAATGTTAATACTGCTAGGGTAAAACATACTACTGCTAGGGATAGAGCAGTAGTAAGTGAAAATAAGGGAAAAAGGGCTAATGTTGTTAAGGCCTCAGCATGCTGGGTTTGGAAAGCCAAAAATAGCAGTGCATCAACTACATTCAAGAAATATTCTTACATTGATGCACGAGGCAGATCCAAGTCAATAATGGCTTGGATCCCCAAAAGAGTCTAATTCTCTTATTTTATGTGCAGGGCAACCCACAACAGAAGGAGTACAAAGAAAAAGGAGTTATTGACAGTGGTTGTTCCAGGCACATGACAGGAAACAAGTGCTATCTTGATGAATATGAAGATTATGATGGTGGATTTGTTTCCTTTGGTGATGGTAAAGGAAGAATTTCTAGAAAAGGTAAAATCAAAACAGGATCACTGGATTTTGATGATGTGTACTTTTGTAAGGAGCTTAAGTATAATATGTTCAGTGTGTCACAAATCTGTGACAAAAAGAACAATGTTCTTTTTACTAACACTGAGTGTCTTGTCTTATCTTCTAACTTTAAGCTACTTAATGAAAGTCAAGTATTGCTGAGAGTTCCAAGAAAGGACAACATATACATTGTTAACCTAAAGAGTGTTGTTCCCACTGGAGGTTTAACTTGTCTTATTGCTAAGGCCACAATTGATGAATCTAATACATGGCATAGGAGGCTTGGGCACATTAATTTAAAACAATGAATAAACTTGTAAAGGTAAACCTTGTAAAAGGTTTAGCTTCAAAGATTTTTGAAAATGATCATTCTTGTGTTGCCTATCAGAAAGGAAAGCAACACAAAGCCTCCTATAAGACCAAGCTTGTGAACACAATCAGCAAACCCTTACATATGCTTCATATGGACATATTTGGTCCTATAAATGTTAAGAGTTTAATGAAAAAGTGTTATTGCCTAGTAGTTACTGATGACTTTAGTAGATTTTCTTAGGTATTCTTTTTGGCCACTAAGGATGAGACTAGTAGGATTCTAAAGACCTTCATAACAAAAATAGAAAATCAACTAGATCATAAATAAAATTTATCAGGAGTG
This sequence comes from Tanacetum coccineum, assembly GCA_026074375.1. NCBI lineage: Eukaryota > Viridiplantae > Streptophyta > Magnoliopsida > Asterales > Asteraceae > Tanacetum > Tanacetum coccineum. The sequence goes on along the minus strand of BQNB010191503.1, from coordinate 1,647 downwards.
ACAATGGAATTGAGTTTAAGAATAGTATAATGAACCAGTTTTGTGAAATGAAGGGGATTAAGAGGGAATTCAGTATGGCTAGGACTCCTTAATAGAATGGTGTAGCTGAGAGGAAGAATAGAACACTGATAGAGGCTACAAGAACTATGTTAGTAGACTCTAAGTTGCCAACCACCTTTTGGGCTGAGGCAGTTAATACTGCTTGCTATGTGCTAAATAGGGTCTTAGTCATTAAGCCTCATAACAAGACACCTTATGAACTTATTCATGGAAGACCTCCACTGATAGATTTAATGAAACCTTTTAGGTGTCCTGTTACTATCTTAAATACCAGGGATCATTTAGGCAAGTTTGATAGTAAAGCTGATGACTGATAGATTTCATGAAACCTTTTAGGTGTCCTATTACCATCTTAAATACCATGCATCATCTAGGCAAGTTTGATGGTAAAGCTAATGAGGGATATTTTGTTGGTTATTCTGTGGTTAGTAAAGCTATGAGAGTATTTAATAAGAGGACCAAGATAGTTGAAGAGACCTTAAACATTGTTGGGAATTAAACACTTCAGAGTTAGTACTGCCAATGGATGAGTTAGTACTGCTAAGCCAACAATTAGTACTGCTAGAAGAAAACAGTTAGTACTGCTCAAGATTACAACTGCCAGTACTAAATCAGTCAGTTAATACTGCTAGAGTAAGTTAGTACTGCCTGTACTAACTTAAGACTATTGAAGAACTTACTACTGCTGGTTTAAGATTACTGCTGCTGGTGAGAAAGTTAATGCTGCTGAAAGTCTTCTTGTTGTTTCAACTGAAGTTAATGCTAATTGACTGAAGTTAATGCTGATTAGTCAAACAGAAGACTGAAGATTAATGATGATTGAAGAAATTAATGTTGATTGAGAATTTGACTAAATACTTAGGAAAGTATTTAATATTTAGTCATTGTATTTAATATATTTGACTAAATATTTAGGAAAGTATTGTAAGCTCATTAGGACTCCTTGGTGTATAAAAGGAGGTCCTAGGGCATCTAGTTTATTATCTCATTCACCTCATTCATCTCATTATCATACACATACCTACACAGCATCTCATTGTAATAGCTTCAAGGTTTGTAACCCTAGTACTAGGACAAGAGTACTCGTATTGTTGTTTATCAATAATATTGAAGCGTTTGGTTGTATCTTGTGTTCTTTACATAATTACTGTTTCATTGATATATCTTCTAGAGTATCAAAGTGTAGATTCCGCATACACTTTGATATATCAACAAAGTCTCAACCATTGTTATTTTGGATTTATCCAAGGTAACAAACTCTTTACAAGGTAAAGAATCGATCAAGGCGTGGGATCAACAAGTGGTATCAGAGCCTTGCTTTGAGAAACTTTGATCTAGAAGATATCATCAAGAAGAACTCTATATTCACAAGGAAGAGAAGGCTCCTATGGCTTCTTCAGAATCTGAGGTAAAAACTTGCTCTAAATCTTGTCAAAAAGACTATGAAGATCTAAAGAAAAAGTATGATGATTTGCTTGTTAAATTAGATGATACTGGTTTTAAAGCATATACATACAAAAGAGGTTTGTCAATTTTAGAAGCACAAGTAGTTAAATATAAAGAATCTGAAGTCCTATTTTCTAAAGA
>BQNB010191502.1:0-11692 GCA_026074375.1 Tanacetum coccineum | reverse complement strand
AACAAAGACCATAATTATTCTCAAAATAATTATTTAATACTTGCTTGATGTAAACGTTTGATGGTTTGATGCCCGTTTACAGTGAACGCTAATTTTTGGCATACGTGATTTAACTTAACGTTTATGATTAAAAGCAAACACGTACAATACAAAAGATACATTGTGGATTTATTGACGACGTCAATATCTTGAAAACACAGGGTGTTATACATATTCTTCATAACTGTAAGATCTGTAACAATCGAAAAGTTTTCAACAAAGATAGTCACATTTATAAAAGTTCCAACAACATTTTTTCCTTTATATTTAATTTTCTCTTTCATTATCGAATTATAAAGACTTTTAGACATAATATTAATTTATAAGATCGGGAAAAGTTAGCATTCACATGTTCATAACCTATCATGCAAGAAAATTGCAAATTATAAGCACAATTAATATGGATCTTTCTATCGTAATCGCAAAAACTAGGATATTCATCTATTTTCTCAACTCTCTTATCATTATGCCTAGTTTTGACGACATCAACCATTGGTTCATCAATGATTTCTCCTTCCTTAATCTCGGGATCTAAATCCTCATTTTTATGATTCCTAAGCTCTGATGGTTCATTTAATTCAAGAAAATATCCAAATTTAGGGTCTTGTGTTCTATTTAAAATTAATGCTTCTCCTATTAGTATAGCTTCTAAATCAAGTTCCATTTGCTCTCTTAATCCCAACACATAAACTTTCTTAATTATGTTACCAGTAGGACCATCACTATTATATACTATTTTGTCATCCCCAATTCTTAAAGCAAATTTTCTTTTAAATACATCAATTTTAGCATGAGAAGTAGACAAAAATGATCTTTCGAGGATCAATGGAATCTTGATGTCCTCGGGCATATCTAAAACAATAAAGTCTACAGGAAAGACAAATTTGTTAATTCCTACTAACACATTTTCTGCTATACCCTTAGGATGTTTTATAGTTTTATCAGCCAATTCTATAATTAATTTAGTAGGAGCTAATTTACCTAAACCTAGTTTGGTAAAGGTCAAATAAGGCATGACACTAACACTAGTTCCTAAGTCAGCTAAGGCTTTATCAAAACACATATCATAATTTTGGAAGGTAAAGTAAAACTCCCTGGGTCTTTTTCTTTTGGAGATAGATCATCTTTAATAATTGCTGAGTAATGCTCGTTCATTGTTGCCTTGATCTCCTCTTCAATCACTGTCTTATCCTTCAACAATCTCTTCAAGCTTGTAGCAGACTCTACCGAATTGACTTGAAACTTCTTCAATCCCTTCAACACTTTCTCTTCATCATATTCATATTCTTTCAAAGGACCCAGAAAATGAACACTTGCTTGGCTGAGCTTGATGAAATGCTTCTTGTCATCCTTCAATTGACTCAATATGGCATATCAATTAGGTTCAATACGATGTATCGAAGGTATATCATCTTCTTCAGTAGTTGAGATTGATTCGACATGATCTCTTGGGTTTGTTTCAGTTGAACTAGGAAGACTTCCAGATCCCCTTTCTTGAAGTACCTTTCTCATCTACCTAGTTTGAATCTCTAATGATTTAATTGAGACTCCTTGGTTTTTAATTGCAGCATCCGTTGAGGCTCTAATTTCCATAATCAAAGAAGAGTTTTCATCATGTCTTTTTGTTGATTCTGCCATGAGCGTGCTTAATGATTCTTCCATTGTTTGTCTTCTTTCCTGATATGATGGATTTCTATTGTCTCTTTGGTAGAATCCTGGAGCAGCTGCTCTATATCTTCTTGCATTTAGGAATTATACTCCAAACTAAGTGTAGTATACCTCTTCAAGTGTCTTTCCTTCCTTTTTTTAATGAATAATCCTTTGAGTAATGAACAATCCTTTAAGTTATGAGGTCCACCGCATAATTCACACCGTACTTGAGCAACATACACTCATTTATTTACTTTCTTAATTTCCCTGCTAAGATCATTCAGTTGAGCTTGTATACCAGCTAATCCATCAGAAGTATTCCTACTTTTATTTCTATTAGATGTCCCATTGTGCCATTTTTGAGAATAATTAGCCATTTCTTGGATGGCTTTCTTAGCATCATCTGCCTTTATTATAGGCACACCTCCTTTAGAATTAAGAATCTGTCTAATAGGCACATCCAATCCTTTGTAAAACAGAATACTTCCTGCATATTAGTAAAGTAAACTTGAGGACATCTTAATAAAAGTTCTTTGAATATTTCCTATGCTTGATAGAGAGTCTCATATGGTTCTTGTTGAAAGTTATTGATTTCTTCCATCCCTTTCGCAGTACGAGAGGGCGGGCAGTATTTGCTCAAAAAATTTCCTTTAAGAATTTCCCTAGTAGTAATCGAACCAGCAGGTTCGTTCCTTAACCATCTACTTGCAGCTACAATAAGTGAGATAGGGAAAACACAAAGCATAAGTTGACCGTGAGTCACATCTGGTGTAGTAAATAAGTCAACAATCTCAAGAACTCTTTCAGTGTGCTCATTTGCATCCTCATTTTCCAATCCACTGAAAGTGTTATCCCGCAACACCTTAAGAATTGATCTTTTAGTTCAAATTTAGCATCCTTATCAAATTTTGGTCTAGCAACACCCGACCCGTAATCCTCTCAGGTTTTTGTTATGTACTCCTCCATAGTTGGTTCTGTCATTGTTTCTACGATTTCCTCTTCGACCTACTCTACGTAATCAGAAAATAACTCAAATTCCGGTAAACTTGAATGCTCAAAACTAGTTGTCTTGAAAAGTTTTGTTAACGAATTTAATACTCGCTCAGGTTCATTGTAAGGTTCAATGAGCTCTTTGTTTGAACTCCTGGTCATGCACTACCTGAAACAAGGGATAAATATCAGTAGGATAGGTTCGGAAGAAAGAAAATACAGAAAACTAAAAACAAAAATGGAATACGAAAAATTAAAGCTCCTGCTGTATCAGACAATCGATACGTTGTATCCAGTAAATTGAACATGACGTATTGATGTTTGATAATGAATATGTTGTATATGTTTTTAAAAGTGGATACGCCGTATCCAAAGAGTTGAATACAACGTATTCTGTATTTGATCAAAAGAAAAACAACATATTAAAACAATGCAGAAAAACAATCAAACACACAAATATGCAAAATAATACAAATGCAAAATAACGCACTAAAACACAAAACTAATTAACAACTAATATACAGATTAATTAACTAAACTAAACTAAAAACAATAAATCTAAACTAAAACACTAATAAACAAGTATGAAACAATTTCACTCCTCGATAGTGGTGCCAAAAACTTGATGTGTTGTTTAGTAAAGGTATGTTTATGTTATCAAGTTTTACTATTTTTTTGCCGACTTTACCTATTAACTAACACTAACGGGCAGTGTAGCCGATCAATTGTAGGTTCGTTGGTAAGTAAGGTGTTGATCACTAAGAGTGAGCGCTAATACTTCATTTATTAATATTCTAGTTATCTAAGTTAAATCTAGTTAATCTAATGTTAATTCTAATTTAACCTAATCTAACGCAAATGGGGGGTTTTCAGCCTGAGAAACTGGCACGAGTTTTGGTTTAATGAAGCGATAAGAAAGACAATTAACACACACAAGCAGATAAACAAACGATATAGAAGCAGTCAAGCACTAATGTAAGGAAAACGTATTAGTTAGTTTAATCTAATATAATGTAGGAACTATTTATGAGTGCAATGATTGTATTACTTCATTGGTGTTATATCATTCCTAAGTTTAGATTGGTCTTCTCCCTAAACTCTAGGTTTGTTTTTAAGTTAATCCTGTCATAATTAATCAAACCCGCATAAAGTTCACACCGTTAATTATAAACTATCTAGGAAATAATATTGGTGAATATTGAAACCTAGCTCATCGAGGCTTTACCTACTTATGTCTAATTGTTATCTATATGCTGGTAGTCCATGGTCGGAGCACTTACCCAAGGAAACAGAACCGCCCTCCTCCCCTCCCTCCGCCCCTCCACGCGCCATCCTAAGTCTACCCGATTCCACCACACTTAAACCCAAACGTGGAACGAAAGGGCGCACTTCCTTCCCCCCCCCCCCCCCCCCCCCCCCCCCCCCGCCCCCCCTGCAAAAGTTGTATGAGTCTAGTTTTCGTTAATATAAGATTTCCCTTTTTTTAAAAAGAAATATCGTCACTATTTCAGATTAATGTAAGCATGGTGTTTAATTAGAATGCGTATGTTATATCACTAAGAGAAGTCGAAGTAGCTCTGATTTAGTACTACGGAAGCAACGTTACCAGCCTACAGCTATAATCAATGTAACTGACCTCATTATATGTAGATCCCCAGTGTTGGAATGCTCCCCCCCCCCCCAACCACAATGACACCCCATCTCCAGCAATTTTTCTCTCAGAAAAAACCCATTAACCTCATCGAACAAACCATATCCATAACTCCAAACCTACTATGTGACAGTGTCCATCTCCCCATTACATGTGATCCCCTCACTCTCCCCATAATTCAATCACCACCTGCCCCTACTAAATAGCAGCAAACGATAACCCCCCCGTCACAACAAATTAAAACAATCTATATTAACAAACCAAACATTAAATTATCATAAACATGGATATAAACCTAACAAGGTGTTAAGGTATTTGCACCCCACTTTAGTCATTGTAACAATACTCAGTTTCATAGAATACCTGAATCGATTTAAGATATAAATAAACAAAACGATTCATTATGGTTTTTGAACCGTCGCAGATTCTTCTCTTTCCTTATAGCGGAGTAAGTAGAGTATTAGTTAGGAATACAAGGAGTTTTCCTTTTTGAATAGAGGCATGAGGCACTTGCAAGGAACCTTATTGGCCCTCCTTATAAATCTGTCCTCTTTCAGTGTGTTGGTTAGACTATCTTCATCAGTGTAGATTTGTATTGGTGGTTTTTTTTAAAAGGATTCTAATCGCATCCTCCCGAGATAGAACATTTTTTTGGTGTTTTCTATTTATAGGTATCTCAAATATAAACAGGGAGGTCAGAAAGGTCCTGGATACATTCGCTATTTGAGGGAGACGGGAAATCCGACAAGGCGTATTTGGGTAACTTAGAGTTGGGCGGTCCTCGAATATTTATTCCTGGTAATATTCTTAAACCTCCACTGAATATGGCGTATAGGAGCTTCTGGATATGGCATATTGGATGGAAATCGTGCTTCTTCATAATGGTTGAACCATAGTATATTTATCTTATTACGGCGTATATACTGATTGTCGGTTTGGACTTAGGACTATGAGGGGTCGTCCGTATTTATTCAAAGTCCAAGGTATTGGTCGTCGATCTATTTGATTTACGTTTATAAGTCTTGGGAAATAACTTCATGATCCGTCTAGAATGTGTCATAACTTCGATGATACATCGTATTCTTCAGATTTAGTAGACTTTCTCGAACTTCTTCATTTATGATCCAAAACACGCTCTTTTCTCCATCTTTCGCCAAATGCTCAATAATAACTAAGATTCATACAAATAAGTGATTAAGTATTAAATCTTATATAAAACAAATATAAAACGAGCAATTTTAATGGGATAAATGATGCCAGTAATGTGATGTTATTTTATGTCATCATCCACTCAAGAAAATTTCAGACTGTTTGAAAGTGCAACAACAAGCCGGTACTTCCAAACATTCCATGCCCAAAGGAGTGTAGGATTGTTGGGCAACTACTTGTTGATTATGCTATTAGGTATGCTTTGACTGCTATAACTGATGTTCCAGCCGTGTACTCAGTAATTCTGGAAGACAGTCAGACAAGTTCCGAACCACAATGAATGGTTGACAAAGAAGAAATCACATACACCGTGGACATGTTTTGTGTATCTCTCAAGCTTCTAGTGGAAACACCTGAACAACCATTCATTCCACCAGCTGATTTTGACTAAATCAAGCCATTTCTCTGGAATCTTGGTTATCAAGGATCTCTTGACAAAGTAAGTGCATTATTCACAAAGAACCTTGCACAACCATGGTAGACAATGTTCAAGGTTATCAATAGATGTCTCACATCAAAATTGACTGGCCACGACTAAACAAAGATCAATGTTTTGCAAATCTTTCATGTTGTAATCAACAAAGTTCATGTTGATTATGCAAGACATCTATGATAGGATTTCTTACACCGTGTGCAGAAAAAGAAGAATGTTATTTAGTATCCTCGCTTCACCAAACTCACCATTACTGATATTATGGAGAAGTACGAGTCAGTTCCCAAGAGACTTGAAGAGGACTATCATACCATCAAAGATGATACTCCATTAGTAAATGTTTATACTACTGGGGAAGTGACTGTACGCGGGATGCTGATACCAAATGATTTGCTCACTAATGCAATCAAGGAGACTTAAGCATATAAGGATTATGAGGCGAAGTATGGAGGGTAGAAGTTCTAATGATTCAGCCAAAACCAGTTGAATCTACCCAAGGGATGCATAAAACACCTAGAGCCACTAGGACACGTAACCCTGCTAATGTTCAGCCAAGGAAGCGAAGAGGAAAACAAACAGCTGGTGAATCAAGTTTACCCAGACCATCTCTCAAAATAAGGTTTAAACAGCAGAACCCTACTTCCACAACCCCTTTACCACCAAGTGACGATCAAGAACGTGATGATATTCATGAAGAAACTCAAGTGAACCTCGCTTTAGATAAAACCGCCAAAGCATATAAGGAACAACATAAGGTAGCTGAAGTTGAGGATAAAATATTAGAGGATGATGTGGACAAATTTGTAGAAGGTGAAGAAGATGATGATGGAACTGAGTTTGCTGATACGGTACTCCTAATTGATGTAGATTTTAGTGATAAGTTAGATCCTAGGAGTCATAAGGATAAACTGGAAGAAATTAATGATGATGATGATGACAATCAGAAAGATGGTAAGAAGGATGATGATGATGATAACGATGATAATGATCATGATGATCATGCATTAATCAGAACTCGAGTGACAGGTAGTTCAGAGATTAGGACTAAGAAGATGCAGATACCAATTCCCTCACCCCCTAGATCCCTTAGGACTGACTTATCCTCAGATAAGGCTATTAATCAGGAATTGACAAATTCTGTTACCCCAACACCCGCTACTTTATCTCAAGATCAATCAAAACCTACTTCTAGCAGACGCACGAATCTTCTAGGAAGTATTTCCAAGATGAGCGGACGACGTGGTCAACTAAGGCAACATATGAATAACACCTTTGTTACTAACTGTGTTTTTCAAGAAAAAATATAGGAAATGTGTGAAACTCTACGCAATCAAGTTCCAAAACTTACTGTATCTACAACCAATGATCATATAAAAGAATCACTTCCAAAGATGGTGACTGATGCTGTTAACCAAGAAAGAGAGTCTTTACAAGGTGTTGTACCTGCCTTGATTTCACAAGAATTTGATGCTCATGCTCCTCAAATCATTGAAGAACTTTTTAGAATTCACATGTAGAATACGGTTATTAATGTGTGATGACAACAAATAACGTCACTTTTATAGCATCATTTATCCCATATAAATAACCCATTTTGTATAATTATTGTAAGAATTGTTACTTAATCGTTTATATTTGAGATTTGTAGTAATTATGGAGTACTTTGTGAAGATTAGCTAAAAGGCATGCATTCTCGAGCTTAAACAAAGAAATATGAAAAATACTTTTATGACATCCAATACGCCGTATACATCATGGAAGATATGGCGTATCCGTGCCTGCACTTCACATAATACCACGAAGAATTCAAGCTCAATACGCCGTATCCAGAAGACTTCTATACGTCGTATCCAAGATATAGTAATAAAATATTCTGGAAGATCTTGAACGTGGTCCCTACTCTAAGAAATCCCCAATACGCCGTATTCACCTCAACCGATACACCGTATTGACCAAATTCTAGACACTATAATTAGAAGACCTAAAAATAAGTTTTAGGTGTTCTTGATCATATTTTCGATACCCTAACCACAAAAGTTGATTTTCAGAAGACAAGAAGAGCAGAAGGGGTCAATCAAAGCTATTAATTCCATAAAAAATACATTGTAATCTCCTATACTCTAGTAATCGTTCGATTTTTGGTATCATTCGTTTAACTCGGTTAGTTTACCTTGGTTGATTTATTACTCTTGTATTGATTACGATGATTGAGGGCTAATACCCTTGGGTATTAGCCATGATTATGAAGATTTAAATGTTTGGTTTGTTTATATCGAATGCTTAATTTATCGTTGATTACTTGTTTATGTTTATCAATTCATGCTTGTTTACGTGCTTTTGTATGCGACCTCTCATTCAACTGGATCTAGTGATACCGACCAAGTTAGCTAGATGACAAGATGGCTCTCTATATAGTGATTTATATATCTAGAACAATAGGATTACAATTAACGCCCTATCTTTACCATTGGTTTATGTGAACAAGTTGGACTAGCAGGTGACCTAGGATCAACAAATAACGTATTGATTCTTTGGGTAAAGACTTGGACAGTGGACTACTAGAATATAAATTGCCATTAAGCAGTAAGTGGGTAAAGTCTCCATGAGCTAGGGTTTAATAACATCGCCGTTATTAATCTCCTAAGATAGATTACAATCAGCAAATAGGATGCTTTATGTGGATGCGTTTAATTGTAACAGAATTCTACATGTCTAGGTTTTAGGAAAAATTACCGCCTAAATCTTGGAATGATATGCCGCCTCGATATAAGCAGTCATTGCACTAAATAAACAAACCAACATTTTAATTGGATTAATCTTGGTTATTACAGTTTTCTTATATTTGGCTAGACCGCTTTTCTATATTTTTTCTATCTACTTGCGTGTGTTATTGTGTTTTAAATTGATATAAGTTACCACAAAACATGTGCCAGTCTCTCAGACTGAAACCCCCCTCCCTTATCCATTAGAATTAGGACTAACATAAGTTTAGCATAGGTTTAACATAGAACAGAATTAACATAGTTTAAATTAACTTAGCTTAGTTAACCAAAATATTGAAAACTATAGATTAACGTTCTCGCTCTTAGTGGTCGACACCCTACTTACCAACGAAGCTACATCCGATCTGGTACACTGCCCGTTAAAGTGTTGTTTTAGGTAATTCGACAAAATATAAATGTAAAACTTGAATAACTATAATAACAACCTCACTACAACAAAATCAAGTTTTTGGCGTCGCTGCCGGGGAGTGAAATTGTTTAATCTTTATTTTTACTTAATATTTTGGTTTTAAACGTAGATTAATTTAACCTTAGATTAACTTAACCCCTAGGATTAGTGTAATTTAGATTAGTGTAAAGTTTTGTATATTTGTTTTTAATTGTTTGCTTGTTTATTTGTTTGTTTTGCTTGTGTGTTTGCTTTGTTTATTTATTTTATTTTATTTATTGTTTTCTATACAGTGTTCTGGTCGATAACTCGATACAGCGTATTCACTTTAATTGGATACGGCGTGTCTAACTTTCTTATCATATACATCATATCCATTATGCCAATTAATACGCGTATTCAACTATATGTATATAGCGTATTGACTACAACTTATAGTAACTTTTGCAAGATTAATTTTCTAGAATAACTTTACTTCAAATCAAGTCTTTCTTTTCAGGAACATCATTTGGATTACATCCATATCAGTTTACATATCCAGAAAGAAGATTAACAATGAAAGAAATGTTATACAAATTTATTGACGAAGGAAAACGAGAACACGAGGAGATGAGTGCATTCACCAGAGAATTTAGAACAACCAACGAGCTCTTGTTTAAAGAAAGGGACAATTCACTAAGCGAGCTCAGGTTAGAAGTGTACGGGTTGTCAAAGGTAATCAATAACACTCTAATATCATGTTGTAAAGTTAAGAGAGTTACTACTAGAGGAGGAAAAATGACAACTCAAGAAATTTTCAATGATAATACCAACATTCATAACGAACAACCTTCGGTTTTCATTCACAACAAGCCAGATGCACCAAAATAAGTCCTCGTTGAAAATGAACCTCAGAAAACCAAAGAACAAATAAATTGTGGTATAAACACTATCAATCCCTTTTCCTCGCAGATTAAGAAAAGAAAAAGAAGAAGCTCGGCAACGAAAGTTCCTAGAAAATCTGAAGCAACTCCATATCAATTTACCGTTCATTGAGGCCCTAGCTCAAATGCCAAAGTACGCTAAATTTTTGAAAAGTTTGCTGACAAATAAGGCCAAGCGCGAAGAAGCTTGTACAGTTACGATGAACAAAAGGTGCTTGGCTATATTACTCAACAAACGGCCATCAAAGGAAAAAGACCTAGGGAGTTTTACTATTCCTTGTAACATTGACCACTTACATATTAATAATGCGTTAGCAGATCTATGAGCTAGTATAAGTTAAATGCCATACACGATGTATGAAAAGTTAGGTCTAGGGGAACCCAAACTACTAGAATGAGCTTAGATTTTACAGATAGATCTATCCAATACCCAAGGGGAATAATTGAAAATGTGCTTATAAAAGTTGATGAATTCGTCCTCCCCATCAATTTCGTTATCTTAGATATGCCCGAGGACTCTAGAATTTTGATAATTTTAGGAAGACCGTTTCTGGCAACAGCTCGAGCAATGATAAATGCATTTAATAAGAAGATAACACTTACGGTAGGGGATGATGAAGTAATCTTAAACATAGATCAATCAATTAAGAGACCACCCACTGAGGATGATGAGTGCTATGGCATAGATGACTTAGATGAAACAGTCAACATAGAAACTCAGGAATTGTTAGGGAATTGTTGATCCCACTTAAATAGATCTTGAATTCCTTAGCTTGTGTAAGGTTTAGTTATGCAAGACAAATCCTACACAACTATGGTAAAAACTTTGTAAAATATATCAATGATTATGCGGAATCTAATCTTTGATCAATAAGAAGAATATGCAATAGAACAGTAGTTCTAACGAACACACAGATTAACAAACAAAGCTTCAATATATTAATACGAATACTCTAACTAGTATTAGGGTTACAAAACCTTGAAGCTATGACAATTCTATGAATGACTCATTTTTGGTACATAAAACTCTATGCCCTATGTCCTCCTTTTATACACCAAAGAGTCCTAGTTGATTTACAATATATTCCTAAAACTTAGAATATTCTCAAAGATCTATTCTATAAAGAACAATCCTTATCAACTAAGTAATCTTGATCTTTAAGCAATCTTTATCTTTTCTGAGCAGTCTTTATCCTTTCTCTGATAGTAAAAAATCTTCCAGCAGTTGTAATCTTTCAGCAGTTGTAACATTTGTACTAGCAACATTAACTTTCAACACTAGCAGAAGTAACTTATACACCAGCAGCATAAACTGTATACAAGCAGTAGTAACTACTTCGAATATTTTTTTAGTCTTCATCAGTAGTACTAACTTTACTCTAGCAGTACTAACATATACTAGCAGTACTAAGTTACACTAGCAATAGTAATATACTCTAGCAGTAGTAACTAGCAGTACTAACTACTTAGCATATTTTTCATTAAGATTACTGAACATCACTAAGTTTTGCTTAGCAGCAGTAACTCTAACCTGAGCAGCAGTAACTTCAAGAAGGCTTTTAATCCCAACAATCCTCCCTAAACTTGATATTCTTCTTTAAAATCTCAAGTTTCTTCATTAAAAGC
>BQNB010191501.1:0-11692 GCA_026074375.1 Tanacetum coccineum | reverse complement strand
CATCTTGAGTTGGTCGGTTCCTAAAAATATACATGATGTGCGAAGTTTTCATGGTTTGGTGTCGTTTTATCGCAGATTTATAAAAGATTTTAGCACTCTTATCGCACCTATAAAAGAGTGTCTAAAAGGGAGTTCTTTTCAATGAACCAAGGAGGCGCAAAAGACTTTTTATATTGTTAAGAGAAAGATGACAGAAGCTCCTGTTCTTGTGCTTCCAGATTTTGAGAAAATATTTGAAGTTGAATGTGATGCTTTAAATGTTGGAATTGGTGGAGTTTTAAGCCAAGGAGGAAAACCAGTTGCATTTTTTAGTGAGAATCTCAATGATGCCAAGTGAAAATTTACCACATATGATAAAGAGTTTTATGCCATTGTTCGCACTCTTGAGCATTGGAGTCACTAGTTACTACCTAAAGAGTTTGTTCTTTTTTTCTAATCACGAGGCGTTGAAATATTTAAACGGTCAACATAAAGTCAGTCATCGCCACGCCAAATGAGTTGAGATTCTCTAATCATATTAATTTTCTCTCAAGCATAAGGCGGGAAAATTAGATAAGGTGGCTGATGCCTTAAGTTGAAGGCAATGTCTTTTGCAAACCATGGAGGCCAAGGTTCTAGGCTTCAAGGTAATTAAAGACTTGTACGACGACGATTGTGACTTTGGTACTACATGGAAGAGCTGTTGTAAAGGACCCGTTAATGATTTCTTACGATACGATGGTTTTCTTTTCAAAAGCAATCGCTTATGTGTTCCTCAATGCTCTTTGAGGGAAGAAATCATTCGAGAGACACACGAAGGGGGGCTTGCAGGTCATTTCGGGCGAGACAAAACACTAGCCAATGTTCAAGAAAAGTTTTTTTGGCCTAAGATGGGACAGGATGTTAAGAGGCTTGTTGATCGATGTGTTACTTGGCACAAGGCTAAAAGTCATGGGACAAATGCAGGTTTGTATACTCCTCTTCCTGTTCCAAATTCTCCATGGGAAGATGTTAGCATGGATTTTGTTCTTGGGTTGCCTCGTAGTCAAAGAAATAAAGATTCAGTTATGGTTGTTGTCGATCGATTCTCTAAGATGACACATTTTGTTCCATGTAACAAAACCATGGATGCCTCTCATGCGGCGGACCTTTATTTTAGAGAAATTATCAAGCTTCATGGCATTCCGAAAACAATCACATCAGATCGTGACGTGAAATTCATGAGTCACTTTTGGCGACCACTATGGAGGAAACTACGAACCAAGCTATAATTCAGCACAATATGTCACCCACAAACTGATGGTCAAACGGAGGTTGTAAATAGGACTTTGGGAAATCTTCTCAGAAGCTTGATAAAAAAGAATATTAGAGAGTGGGACTTGCAACTAGCACATGCTGGATTCGCCTATAATCACTCAATTAGTCAAACTACTGATCGAAGTCCATTTGAGGTTGTTTATGGTTTGAACCCAATCACCCCACCAGACTTGACTCCTATTGAAACAAAATATCAGTTCAGTGGAGATGCGGAAGAAAGAATCAAGTTTATAAAGAAACTACATGAAGAGGTTCATAAAAAAATTGTGTCGCAAAATGAAAAGTACATGGCATGAGCTGATAAACATCGGAAGCATGTCCAATTTAATGAGGGTGACATGGTGTGGATACATCTCCGTAAGAGTCGATTTCCTCCTGGAAAATATGCAAAACTCAAGCCAAGAGCTGATGGTCCCTTTAAAGTATTAAAACAAATTGGTGATAATGCTTATAAGATAGAGCTGCCCGAAAGTTATGAAGTTTCTGATATCTTCAATGTTACTAATCTATCTCCATATTATCAAGATTCTAAAAGTCGAGACTCGGGGACGAGTCTTCTTGAACAAGGGGAGCATGATACAGATGCAAATAATAAGTTTTTGATATCTTTTGAGTTCCAAGCCTTTTGAGTCCCCTATGCCTTTATGTTAAGTCTTTTATCATTTATATCTTATTTAATACTACCCCCGTCCCATAATAAGTGTCCACTTGAAATTTTCAAAGTCTTTGTTATTGAATTTTGACCATAAATATTTGTATTTGTGTTATATAATACTTAATAAAAGTTATATGAATAGATTCGGTTTTTAAATGAATTTTCAATAGTATAATTTTCATCAAGTATTATATAACACAAATAAAAATATTTATGGTCAAAGTTAGATAAAAAAGACTAAAAAAGTCCAAGTGGACACTTATTATGGGACGGAGAGAGTAAGTCTTTTGGTATGTTAAGGTTGAAGGGTTATGTCCTTAAACCTTATAAATAATGGTTTGCTAAGCCAAGTATAGACATCAAGTTTTATAAGATCTTACTAATAAAATTGAAGCGTTAAGCTTTCTTGTTCTACATCTCTTTGGTGTTTCCATTGAGTGGTGAACTTATCTATGCCCTGTATCTTTAAGGTGGATTCCTTGAGGTGGTGAGCATCATAATCCATTTGTGTTGAACCCAATACCTCATCCTACCAAGTACTTACCCGGCATCAAATTCTTGTGGACATTTTCGTGTGAAATCCATAGCAAATACATGACAAAAAAATTTAGAACTCTAGCAATTTTTAATATTTTGAATAATCATAAACCCATAATCTAAAAACAAAAAAGCAATAAAACCAAATAAACTACATTAATCCAATAACAATATATGAATGTTACGAACATGTTTAAGTAATTTACCGTTCTAGAGGAAATAAGAGAGTTCCCACGCTTCTAGTCGAGTAATCCACCTAAGTATCTGAAAGTAAGAGAGAAAACCCGTTAACTCGCCCCGGGTGTTGACCCAGGACCAAGCTCGGGCGTGAAAGTAAGTACTTTGGTAAGAGCCGAAGGGGCTATATAAGTAAGAGCCGAAGGGGCTATAAGTAATAAATGTGTGGTGAAATTAATCCCTTTTTCAAGTAGTAAATGCTTGGATATTTATACTACTAGAAATACTGTTCAGAAGTATTGTTCTTGACACCTTGGGAATGAAGGAGACGACCTATGCCTAGCCTTTGCCTTGGGTGTCGGTACTCCTTGGAGACATCGCTCCTTAATTCCCGGGATAGTGATGTTGCGTAAGTGTTTGTTATTGTCCAACGGTTTGAAGAGGTGTCCCTCTTTATCGAGCCTAACGTTTTGTCTTCTTTCGGGTTGATGTAGTGCGCCCGTCCGGACCCTTCCGACCCGTTCGGATATGGTGCCCGTCCGGTATATACGCGGACAATTGTCTCCTCCTAAGCATCCGGAGAATACCATGCCTCATCACTTGACAAACTTTCTGGTTTTTAAGGTAGAATCGAATTAAGCGCTAAGTACCACAGTTTAGCTGGGGACTTTTTTCTGAATTTTTAAGACCAATGCAATCCCCTTGTAAAACTGACGACCTTGTGATAATAGGAGTTGTTATCTGACCTAAATCTCCGAAAATATTAAGATTTTTGCTACTTTTTGAAACCTGCAACATGTTTTAAGAACTAGACTAATAAGTTGTAGCGTACATATTCCCATATACAAATGTCTTGTATGGATTTTTTTTTACCCATAATAGGTGAAATACCATCTCACTCGATGGAACCTTGACTCTTGAATAGATCGCAACTCGCGTAACCAGCAATTTTTGTTTCAAAACTTTCTTGCAGGTATGAGTTCTTTATTTCTTTCTCCCTTACTTAGCCGACGAGTGAAAACCACTGTATAATCTCAATAAACCTATGTATTATTTTGGGATATTCCTTTGAGTTTAAACGTGTGTATTATTTTGAGATATTCCTTTGAGTAAAGCTAAACTAAAGATTGTTTACATTAAAAGGATTGTCCAAATGACAAAATTCTATAGAAAAACTAAATCAGAGATGGAGATGAGATATATAGATCTAACAGCTTTTCAGCATCTAGATTATTTCTTTGCATTTAGGCAGTTTGGGTTCCCATTTTCATAACCCTCTGTATATGTTAAACACCTAAAGTTACGAAACTCATTTTCATTATGAAATTCAAGTTATTTCTTTTTTTTTAAAGGCAACAATTTAAATAGCAACCCCGAAAGGGAAACAGAAAAAATACAATACAAGTCATCCCTACTCAATTAAACAAGTTAATTTAAAAAAGAAAGAGACCCAAAAGATAAAAAGACAAAGCCAAACCATATTCCTAACTTATTCAAGTTATTTCTTATTCTCAGATACTAAAAGATATATTCCAAAAAGTGGAGTCGTAATTGCACCCTCGACTTATTAAAACAAAATTACATACATTTTGTCGATAAGAAATATACACAATATACACATCAAACAAAACAACACCAAGAGAAGACACCCATATGTATAGATGCGCACTATCTAGTATAAACACTAGCACCTTCAATCTCCTAATTATAGGTCGCTATGTAACCACTGTGAAGAAAATCCAATCCACTTCAACGGTTTATATATCCATCCAAACTTCCATTAAATAGATTTCCGTTAGATGCGTACTCATATACAATAATTTCAAATAGTACTACGCCAAATGAATATACATCTAATTTTTAAACTGTCGCCAACTTGAACTGGATGTTGTATCTTTGAAAGGCCAAAGTCGGCGATCTTTGCCATTCCACACATCGTCCAATATTATGTTGGCACTTTTTATGTCACGATGTATGACGTTTAACTTGTCATTCAAGTTGTTTTGAAGGTAACTCAAACCTTCTGTAATATGAAAGCATATTTGTACATGTCGAGCCCAAATAAGACTAGACGTTTCGCAAACAACCGTCACAACTTCCGTAAGAAGCATGCTCGTCTCGCACCTTCATCACAAAATGAGAGAAGATATATTAGTACTATAAACGAATCTTATGTTGGCCTTTGATATCCAAACTAATGTAGACGTTATGAACTACTTGTATATTTCGTACCTGGTGAACAAAAGATAAACTTCAGGCCACTAATTTCTATACCCATATCATATATACTTCTATCATGAATATTTGTATAAGAACCTTAATATGATATAATCATCTATCTTTTACTTACTAAAACAAAAACATAATAGATCTTTGTGCATAATATTAGCTTATTTCATTAAACAATAGAAACATAACTTGCAAGATTAAAAAGAACAATAGAAGAGATAAAATGAATACCTATTCTCAGATCTGGTCATCAGCTACAGAGATGGTTGACATCTAGGAAATAACGGCTGTGATTTTAGAAAGATAATGTTTTCAGGTATTTATAATGTGATTAGTCAAGTTAGATTTGGTTATGATGGGCTAGGTTAGCTATGAGAGGCTTTAAACTAAGTAATTTTGGGCCACACCATTGAGTACACATTGTGATACGACACATACAGTATACGTAGTATAACTTAGGCTAAAAAGAGAATAAAATTATTTAATTTTTATTTCTTAAAAAGTTTTACCTTTTTTATGTTAATTTTAAGTTTTTAACTATTATTGACAAGACAAAATTATTTCTTTATTTATAAATCAACGCTAATTTTTAGACATACAACTAGGGGTGTCAGTAGGGTCGGGTTGACCCGACCCGAACCCGATAAGGTTTATCGGGTCGGGTTAAATCGGGTTAAAAAATCGTGTCGGGTTGTTTTGACCCGAACCCGATAACCCGACAATGTTATCGGGTTAGATATTTTATGTTATCGGGTTATCAGGTCAACCCGATAAGACCCGAAATTCAACACATTTAATTTTTTAAATAAGTTCCTACACACACTTGTTCAGTATTCATCAATATTGTATAGCTTAATTTAGTTAATAGAGGAGTTAGTATTAATTCAGCTGTATGTCCTTTCTGTAAAGCTTGTGGCGAGTCTGTTAATCACTGCCTCCTCATTTGTCCTATGGTAATGCCTATTTGGAGGAAGATATGGAGTTGGTGGGGCCTTGACAGACCCGTGATATTTCCTTCTTTCGACATCATCGACATAAGTCTCGGTAAGGTTGTCGATCTCGGATGTACTCGACTAAATAAAGTTATTAATGGAGTTTTTCAGTGTGGCATATGGGCAGTTTGCAATTGGAGAAATAAATTGGTTCACGCCCCTTTGGATGATCGTGCTAAAGTCAGAGAGGACGACATTTTCCCATCCATCCAACGGTTATCGAAGATTTGGATTTCTTGTATTCGGCGTGTTTTTTTTATATTGTCTGCTTGTATGTTCCACGCTATTATACTCGCGCCATAAATGTTGACTTAGTAAAAAAGGAAAAAAAACAAATGGGTCGGCCCGAGGCGGGGCATAAATTTTTTTTAATTGATTTTGAACGAATATTGAGTAAGAATGTGCACGTGCGTTGCAACAGGGCTTACTTGTATTCGACGTTTTTTTTATTGCGTACTTGTATGTTCCGCATTATTATACTCGTGCTATAAATCTTGACTAAGTAAAAAAGAAAAAAGAAAAAAAAAACCAAATGGGCCGGCCCAAAAAATAAGAGCCCAAAAAAATCACTATGGCCCGGCACTATTCCTCAAAGCACTGTAGCATGACATATCAATTGATATGTATAGTAACTTTTGGTTTTTGAACTTGTGATAACTAGAAAATCAGTTACGTTGTTGCTTGAATGTATAACAGATTCTGATTTGTGTAAAACGAGGTGGTTGTTGCCCGCGCGTTGCGGCGAGGCTGCCTTGGTATTGTCAGCTGTGATAGCATATTTACCTTTCCTGTTATTCAAATGATAGATTACACATTCATTAATTACATCTTATGAAATTTGTCACTCACCTAGGAATGTGAAAGGGCGTTGATCCATCCAGGTTGGGCAAGAAACGGTCCATGTTGCATGCAAATAATGGGATTATGGGAAACTACAATTCTCCCACAGTATGAGACACATGATAATATAGCCAATAAAAGGGACCATGTGTTGGTCACTTAAGTATCATTTAAAATATGAGCATCGTAGTTAAGAGAATGGTGTATATCTGGTAGTTTCTAATCAATTACAATCACATGGACTATATATTAATCTATTGTTAGCTTTTCCAACTCCAAATAATCTCAGTCAACCTCCCTAATATGATGACAGCATACATGGCCACTTATAAGTCATTCTTCTTTTGAACCATACTTATTGCAACCATCGTCAATCATCATCTAATGGTATATCAAAACCTGACCATCATGAACGCGCTGTCACCTAAGTTGTCAGCATTAAACCCCTGCAAAAGAATAAAAAAAAATTGTTGCATTGCTTTGCCAATATCAAGAAGAAAAAGATAACTTGATTGAATGTTGGGAACGAAAACGACAGCTCCTTTTTAAGTTAATTTCTGGTTCTAGTTTTCGATTAAGAAGAACTTATATCCACAATGGATGTGTACTATGTGACACACTCTCCCAGTCAGGCAAGCTAAAACTTAATCGCCAAGCACAACAGGTAGTCCATTTCTGTTAATCAAAGGGCTCTAAGCAATAAACAATTTCATTAATTAGCGTGTCGTATCCAAAAAGTATATCAGAATACTGGTATGGAGATGTCTAACCAATTTATATTTTAATGGGGTCAAAACGGACCCCATTTATGTTATCAAGCATAACTATTTCTATAAAAATTAATCCTACTTGACAGCCTAATGTATCCCTAAAACTGAATAGAAAACTATACCCAGAAAAATTGCTAAACCTGAGTGAAGTCAAAAAGATTACTATACTGATACAAAACTCGGAAAGAACAATTTTTTTTGTATGGTAAGGGGGGTTAGAAACGGCGTCCAGTTATGTACTAACCATTGGACGTGACCATTCCGATTACAAAAAGTTAAGAGAGCTCCTAATTTATCAGATTGGATAGGTTATTTTCAGCAGCCCTTTAGGTGTGTTGACACATTAATAAGGGCTGTTTGCATAGCTTATTTCAGCTGTTACTTGGCTTCCGAAACATGTTATAAAGGGCTCGTTAGATAGATATGATTATCTGTAATAGATTATGTGTGTACATATGAAACAATATGCCAAGTTAATAAAATACGCAACATACCTAGAAAGGTATCATTCCTAGTCGCTGATGTTGGATAAACCCACCACACCCTCTGAACCACGGCTCATGAATCACAGCTCCTGAACCACAGGCCTTGAGACACGCCTCCTGAACCATAACCGATGAAAAGCTCAAATAACAGAAATAATGAAAGATGCCACACGCACTTCTTTTTAAAACTTAAAAACTACCATAAGCATCACCACTTTTTTTGGTTATTCATAATCGCACCATAAAAAGAAAGTTGCACTAAAATGTATCAAATAATATATGACTTTATTACTTTTAAGTGTTCATTTTAAAATAAAATCGAGCAAATAAGTACTTTTATACAAACACTTAAAGAGAATAAGCACAGAATCACATGAATAAGCAATCTTAAATACCCTCATAATGTAAGACAAAACTTACATTGTTCCACCAATTTGTAGGCAGCTATGTGTGTTCTCTTCTTCATTAGCTCTCGCGCCTGCAAAAGCAATTCCAGTACATTACATTTTTTAGGAGAAAATTTTTTAAATATTTGATATCAGAGTCCACCTACCGTTAAAGAAATGCTGGCTACATCAGGACCGCGCTCCAATTGCACTCATAGACGCATATCAGGGCATATACAATTGCTTATTTACTGACCGTTAGTCTATTAGCACCTCCACTGATAAAAAATCATACTTGCTGCGTTAGAGGATTCAGCAAACCATCTTCGTCAAAAGCCAAGGGTTGAGGTTCACCTTGTGCTGCAACCACAAAGGTTATTAAATACATTAGAACTTTCATGAAAGATACTTAGGTGAAATCAGAGAATTAATGAAACTTAAAATTATAGATTGGCGACAAAATTGTAAACACGTAAAGGCTTATCATTACAAACGTATATATACAGACTAAAAGGCTAACTATAAATATACAGACTACACAACCTTAATAGACGCCTACAAAGGTCGTACCTTTTTATTCACCTCTTCTTCTTCATGATGCTTCTCAAAAGAAGTCTTCTTCCATGTAATTGAGAAAGAGTTCATTATTCCGCCAAAATGCTTCTATCCTGAACACGTATTTTGTAAAAGAGCGTGAGTGCTTAAATTTGAGTATCTTTGATACGATTTTGTTTAATTTTAAGTGAAACATTTATTCAAATTTTCTTTATCAAAATAAGTACATTTAACTATAGATTATTATTGTAATGCTAAAGTGTTTTCAAAAGCACAAAATAAGCATATGAAAATGTCAAACGGGGAAATCTTATAGTCTTTTTTCTCTTTACACTAAGACAAAAACATATACCTTTTTTTAACATTCGAAACCAAAGTAGTAAAATTAAGACCCTTGTAGCACCTCAATCATATTTAACCGCAAATACTCATGGATAGTATAAATTCATAACCTGTAAACCCTAGTTTCATGAAATTAACAGATCTTAGGGAACCAAAATCCTCGATCCCAATGACCCACAAAATTAAACACAAACCCACTGAAACCCCTCAATTAACACATAGTTTCAACCAAATAAAAAAACTCGAAAAAATACCTCAAAAAATCCGCAGAAGCTGGTAGTGGGTGTTCTTCGTAGGGGTTCCAGTGTTGGTGGTTCCGTTGTGGTAGTCGGCTGATATGTGAAGAGAGAAAACACACTTCTTCATCTTGTTTTCATCTAGGTACTGCTGCTAGTGGATGTTGGTTGATACGTCCCAAAAACATCATGAGTTACAATGTGTTATGGATTTGAGTAGGTAAATAACTTAATGGGCTGGAGAAAACAGGCTAAGTGTAGCCCAATGCCAAAACGACAACACATTTGGTCGTTTTTGTAACGATCTTTAGTATATATGTTAATGTTAATATATGCATCTCTATAGTCTTCCAAAAAAAGAGATGGTTTATTGCTTATTAGTATTCAATAACAGAGTGCGCATAGAGATTAACATAACAAATCAGTATTGCGTGAAGAGGCTTTCGTTGTTTTGTAAAACAATACTTGACATGAAGTTTTTTTATTTTGTTGAAACTTTGTTAATTGAGGGTTTCAAGTGGGTTTGTGTTTAATTTGTGGGTCATTGGGATCGAGGATTTTGGTTCCCCTAAAGATCCTGTTAATATTCATGAAACGTAGGGTTCCAGGTTATGAATTATACTATCCATAGTAATTTGCGGTAAACTATGATTGAGGTGCTACAAGGAGTCTTAATTTTTACTACTTTGGTTTCTGAATGTATAAAAAAAAAGGTATATTGTATTTTGTCCTTAGTGTAGAAAAGGGGGGGGGAGAAAAAAGACTAATAAGATATTCCCGTTTGACATTTTTCAATGCTTTATTTTGTGCTTTTGAAAACACTTAGCATTACTAAAATAATCTATAGTTAAATGTTACTATTTATAAAGAAATATTATGAATAAAAGGTTCCACTGAAAATTAACCATAAGCGGTATCAAAGATAATCAAATTTAAGCACTCACGCTCTTTTAACAAATACGTGTTTCAGGATAAAGCATTTTGGCTGAATAATGACGCTTTCTCAATTACATGGAAAAACTTTCTTTTGAGAAGCATCAATGAAGGAAGAAAAGAGGTGAATAAAAAGTACGACCTTTGTAGGCGTCTAATAAGGTGTTGTAGTCTGTATAATTGTTATAGTTAGCCTTTTATTCTGTATATATACGTTTGAATGAAATCCTTTACGTGTTTACAATTATGTCCCCAATCTATATTTTAAATTTCATTAATTCCTGATTTCACCTAAGTATCGTTTCATGAAGTTTCTTTGATTTTAATAACCTTGTGGTGCAGCACAAGGTGAAACCTCAACCCTTGGCTTTTGACGAAGAAGTTTCTGAATCCTCTAACGCAGCAAATGATTTTTATCAGTGGAGGTGCTAAAAGACGAACGTCAGTAAATAAGCAATTGTAATATGCCCTGAATATGCGTCTTATGACTGCAATTTTGGACGCGGTCTGAGGTAGCATTTCTTAACGTAGTGGGACTCGATTTTCAAATATTTAAAAAAATTTCTCCTAAAAAATGGTAATGTAATGGAATTGCTTTGCAGCGCGAGAGCTAATGAAGAAGAGAACACACATAGCTGCCTACAAATTAGTGGAACAATTAATTTTGTCTTACCATTATGAAGGGTATTTAAGATTGCTTATTCATGTGAATTCTGTGCTTATTCTCTTTAATGTTTGTATCAAAAGGTAACTTATTTGCTCGATTTATTTTAAAATGAACACTTAAAAGTAATAAAGTCATATATTATTTGATACATTTTAGTGCAACTTTCTTTTTATGGTGCGATTATGAATAACCAAAAAAAGTGATGATGCTTATAGCAGTTTTTAAGTTTTAAAAAGAAGTGTGTGTCGCATCTTTCATTATTTCTATTATTTTAGCTTTTCATCGGTTATAGTTCAGGAGGCGTGTCTCAAGGCCTGTGGTTCAGGAGCTGTGATTCATGAGCCGTGGTTCAGAGGGTGTGGTGGGTTTATCCAACATCAGCGACTAGGAATGATACCTTTCCAGGTATGTTGCGTATTTTATTAACTTGGCATAGTGTTTCATATGTAGACACATAATCTACTACGGATAATCATATCTATCTAACAAGCCCTTAATAACATGTTTCGGAAGCTGATTCGCAAAATAGTACGTATATATAATACAACTCAAATGCAGATCCTGACCGAATGCCCTTAACCAAGGGAAAAGG
>BQNB010191500.1:0-11692 GCA_026074375.1 Tanacetum coccineum | reverse complement strand
TGAAATATAGAAGTTGGTAGTAAACTTTTCATATATAGAAAGTGAATTTGGAAATGAAAAATTATTTTTAGAAAGCAGTTTATAAGCAAAATGGTGTACCAAATTAGCTTAAGTTTTTATAAAAACTTAAGGTGTTGAAGGTAATTAATTAACTAATAAAAGTTAAAAAAATATTTTTTACATGAATAGTAAATACGAATTTTAGAAAAAAAAAGAATAAAGTCCAATCCTAGTAGGACTCTAATTAAGGGAAAAACTAATTTTAGTATAATTAGGATTCTAATATGGTAATTATCTAGATCCTTTTCCCCACACTATAAATACAAACTCATAACCCCATATTTTTTTAAACCGATCGAACTCAAGGGCAGAGAGAAAAAAAAGAATTTATTTATTCAAGATCAAGCTAGGTAATTTGTTGTTCAAGAATCAAGGTTTAGGTATGTTTCAATTAAGCTTTTGTTAATTAGTTATCATAAAATCATGTAACAATTATTAAGATGGATAATTAGGGTTTTATAAAATCTGCAAATTAATATAATTAAACTAGTTAAATATGATTAGGGATGGATTATAAGTATGATGGTGTGTTCGGTTAGGTTTAGAATACGTTAGAAGTTGATTTAGGTTTGAGCAGAATTTAGGGCTGTGTTGTTTTGTGAATATCTAGAGGTTAGAAGCATGAATTGATGTGATTCCGGTGCCTATGATGTAACTCAGAGAGTCTAGTTTCCAGAACATCCGGCCTTGAAAGTTTTTAAGGTCGGGAAGTCATTCAAATGTTGGTCACAAGAAAGGCTGTCAAAGCAGTAAATTCGGGTCAGATTTAGGTTAGATTACGAGGTGTAAAACCTACACTTAAAATCTGAATTAGGATTAGCCAACCTGCAGGAGTTTAGTTCTATGTGTCTATTAAAAATCCTCCAAATGAGAGCTTCTGATTTGAAGTCTAAGTATGGTTTTTAGGTCCAAACATTTTAATGTTCGTTCAGATCCGAAACTGAGTAGTTAAAAGTTTGATTTTATTTGGGGCACTTAATAGGGGAAATAAATTAGTGGAAAAATCATGGAGATAGTAAACTCATGATATTGAACCGGTGATTTTTGGTAAAATTTATAAAGGTCAGTAGGTGTGGTTTAATGGTAAAGTGACACTAAAATTCTGCGTTTTTGGTTAAATTGTTAAACATTGAAAAAGTGTGTAAACGAATTGATAAATGTTGGGCATGGTGTTGGGGTGACCCATGAGGGTAAATAAATACCTTAGACATCCATCATATGATTGTTACATGTGCTTAAGCTTTTGGCTTAGTAGCATGTAATACGTGTTATTTTGTTGTTTAGTTTTATGCAAAGGAGTTTGGAATTGCTTAAGCATCAGGTGAGTTTCATAGCCCCTTTTTCTTATATTTTTCTTGGGGTGAAAATGATGCTATGAGTTTAAATGTTTTAGTTACTGTGATAATGTGTTTTAAATGAGGCATGGGCTATACGAGACTATTGTATGTTATGTGTTACTTGCTAATATGATATGGATTGTTGTGCTTGAGCATGACCGTCTTAAGGCATTGATGGATTGTTAGAAGTGAGCGTGAGTGTCTCATTTCTGTGGATTGTTAATAGTGAGCGTGATCGTCTCATTTTTGTGGATCGGGATATGTTTGTGATGATTGAGCGTGAACGTGTCAATGTGGGTTGATGTGATTGCATGTTAGCTTGTATGATAGTTCGTTGTATGTTCTGCTATGCCATGTTTTATTTATCACAGTAATTTCAAAGTGAGTTATTGGCGTAAGATAGAGGGAAGTGGCTAGAAAGAGACCATAGGACGTCATGGAGTTTATTGCTTTTATGTCTTGATTTTAGCATTGTTTGTATTATGGATACTTGTTGCATGTCTTTCTATTGGCGAGAACTTTCGTTTCATCAATAAAGACGCCTTTTGGATTTGGTTAGTTTTATGGGTATTGTTATGATACTTTGTGTCTATGCTTTGCTTATTTATTGCATGTAGAATTCTCTTTTTAGACGCCATTATGTTGTGATGATATCCATGATGTTACGCCTCGTGTTTCTGCCTTGGCGAGGTGTGACAGAACCAAACACCCCTTTATTTTTATAAATTTTCACCAATTGATTCAAAAAATATATATTGAGTCATGTATGCTTTGATAATCAATATATTGGCATGAATCAACAATGTACAAGTTCTTGATTGAAATTTTCTAGTTTAATTTTTTTTTGAAAATGTATGTATATTTTTATAATATTTTCGAACCAAAATTTTTTTTTAGTGATTCAATCCTATTGAAAATTTTGAATTTCTATTACTACGGGAATCATTATGGTTATGAATTTCCTAGACCAAATCACAAAAATATAAAAGACACAAAAATTATGAAAAATACCCAATTTTGATTAAGAACAAAATTGGATGAAATCAAATAAGAAAAGTATGAAAAAACTTACAATAGGTGTTGTTAATCAAGTTGTTGGTGTTTGCCCCTTGCGGATTTTGATCGATTAGGTGTTTGGAGGTTTGAATTTTGATGATTTAGGGTGTGTGTTTTCGTCACACTAGCAGTAGGGAGAGAGAAAGAACAAAAATGGGTTGTTTGATAATTAGTTTTGCTGCAGAAGGGATTGTTTGGTGAAATACAGAGGTCGGCCCCCTTAGAGATAAAGGGACCGCCCCTTTTAACATGGCCGATCCCCTTAAAGATAAGGGGGGCGCCTATCTGACGACCAAGTTTTTCTTGGTTTTTTGATTTTGACTAGTTTTGTCAATATACAATTATCAAAATACGTCGAAAGCTACTAGTAATATTATTTAAGATAAACTAGTTATCAAAAAATGACATCAAAGACAAAAAGACAATACTTGACACATTTAATTAACTTTTCGTTTAATTAAATGAACTTAAATAATTTCCAATGAAATATTTAGATTTGTCAAGAATTTTAGACCGAGAAGAGGTTTAAAGATGATTGACTAAATTGATTGATATTTTAATTAACCTTTCGGATGAGATAATCAAGTTGTCACGCCGAGAGAAGATTTACCGACGATTTTAGTGACATTTTCAATAAACTTCTTGTTTATTGAATAGATTAATTACTTCGGATGAAATAATCAATTTGTCACGATTTAGAGTGTTTGCGAGGTGAGAGAGATGATAAATACGTGACGATAAAATAACAGAATGGGGTTAAAGCTCGATAAGATGGTTCCGATAGACGTAGTTCATTATAGACATGTAGTCGAGGCAGATGTCGTAGTCGAAAGGAGTTTGTTTCAGCCATAGTGATTTAATGTCATGCCTTTCCGGCGCTTGAATATGGTGTAAAGAATCCTAATTCACCTACGTGAGTTCACTACATGTGGACATAGAAGATTTCCATTTTATAGCGGTACGTAAAGAATCCTAATTCACCTACATGAGAGAAAGTTCATAATGAACAATTTCTTGCTTTTCACTCAATTCTAGATAACCAACAAATGGCATTTCTAGTGACCACACTATAACTCTTTAGTTTAGCAAATACTACTTGTAGCATAATAGCACATAATCATTTAGCACTTTGCACGTAATCTATATTCTAAGAAACTGGGAAAGAAAACATACCTTTGCCTACAATTTGTTTTCTTCAACATCTTCAGGTGAACAAGCTTTAAAGATGAAATCTTTTGGTAATCCCATCATAGAATATGAGAATATATGATCTTCAATCCACTCGTCGGATTCCAAAAGAAATGTTCATGAACAACTCAACTAAAATGTTGTAACAACTCAACCACTTGGTCCCCAATGTCTTATGGGTCCAAAATTGTTAGTCCCGAACATATTTTGCATATGTTGCATTTGATTCGGATACATATAGGGTGGACATATTCCCCACGGAGAGAAGTTTGGTTGTTGTGAATAATTCCACATTGAATGATTATTATTAGGGTAATTTTGTCTACCTTGATCTCTCCTAGGTTGTGGTGTTTTAGACCGAGGGTGAGTGTTATTAGTTCTTTTTGGAGGAGTTTTAGATCTCATTTTAGGTTTAGTAAATCCGACTCCGGGTTTTAAGGAAGGTTTATAAAAACGTTTTACTTCGTCGTCGCTTGCAATAGGAATTTTAGTATTATTTATAAGCATAAATTTTGGTCTTGGGCTTGAGTTTAATTCTACTAATTTTTCTTTAGACTTAACCTCTTGTGACTTTACAAAATTTACTTGTTTAGTCTCACTAGTTGATCCTTTGGTAAAATTAAATCCTAGACCGGATTTATCTCTGGATAGTTTTTGAAAACTTATTATTTTCTTAAGTGAGTGACTGCTATTATTAAATTGATTAAGCTTAGAAATTTCTTCCTTAATCTTTTCATTTTCAAACCTAAGGTCTTGACATATTTTACAGTCTTCATTAGCCTCCTTACCCTTTTCTAATCTAGAAAATTTATTTTTTAGTTCTAGCACTTCATTTTCTAATTGATTTTCAATTTGTTTTAGTGATTTATATTTAGCCATGACTTTTAGACCTACTTTGCATAATCGATAATATTCATCATCTAAGTGTTTTTCATCTAACGATGAGTGGTCATCACTAAAGAATTCGGTTTCGGAAAGTACCTCATTAGATGCTTTAGCTATAAGACATTTTTTGTCCTTAGTCTTTTCTTCTTCACCTTCGTCGCTATCACTCCATGATCCTCCAACGAAGGCTCTTTGATTATAGTTTCTTGATAGTTTTGGACATTCTCCGATGAGATGATTTGGATCTCCACATTTAAAGCATTTTCTTTCGCTTTTGCCATTTTTGTCATCTTTATTTCTTTGGGATGACTTTCTTTCATCATGTGGTTGTCTTACGAATCTTCCTTGTCTTTTGAAAAATTTCTTGAAGTCTCTCACAGCCATGGCGTATTCTTCGTCTTTACTATCGGAAATTGAACTATCTTCATCACTAGATTCCTTTTTAGCTTTCAAGGCAAGAGATCTATTTTGTTCTCTTTTGCCTTTGACCATTTAAGAATCTTTCTTTATTATCACTTC
Source organism: Tanacetum coccineum (assembly GCA_026074375.1). Classification (NCBI taxonomy): domain Eukaryota; kingdom Viridiplantae; phylum Streptophyta; class Magnoliopsida; order Asterales; family Asteraceae; genus Tanacetum; species Tanacetum coccineum. Next base: position 6,647 of record BQNB010191500.1, on the reverse strand, counting down.
ATAAACTTTCATGTTTCCAATAAGTTTGTCAAGTGATAAAGATTATAAGTCATTTGACTCTTCAATAGCCATAACCTTTGCACGCCATTTAGGATAAAGTGCCCTAATAAATTTCCTAACATATTTCTTGCTAGAAAAACCTTCATCAAATGCTTTTAGACAAGTAATAATAGTGTTAAATCTAGCAAATGCATTATCTATCGATTCCTCTTCTGGAATCGTAAATTGTTCATATTGTTGAACAAGAAGATCTATTTTGTTATCTTTGACTTGACTATTACACATAAAAATTCTTTCGTATTCTTTACGTGGCAAAGCGTTATAAATTACCATTTTAGCTTCATTATTTTTAGCAAGTCTCTTTTTAAGATCGTCGCTTTGTTTATCAAATGGTATAATTTTATCATTTTAAGTTTCAGGATTATTTTAAATAGGAGGAAAATCACCATAGGTAATAACATGTCAAAGGTCTAGATCTTTTAATTTCATATAAGTTTCGAATCTATTTTTCCAATAAATAAATCCATCACTTTCAAATAGTGGTGTTATTGCATAGATTGCCCTTTTAAATATTTTTTCGATTCCATAGATCGATTCAAGTTTTAAAATACAATTTATTTTAAAAATCTTGTTTGACGTGACTTCTGGTACCAATTGTGGAAAACTAGAAGGGGGTTGAATAGTTTACCGTTTTTAATTTGATGTATAGTTTTGTTTATTATAAAACTAGATTCACTTTTGTGATTTACAATTTGCCACAAACGCGCTATTAAAACTTCCAATGGCGTAAAATATTGCATGTCGCTTGAAGGATATCTTTTTATTGGAAAGTAACGGCAATTTGCAAATGCTTGTGGTACATACTCTTACATAAAATAAAAAAGAGAAAATATAAATTTTACGATGTGTCACAGTCTCCCAAGGTTAGAAGATTTTGTCCCGGAATCAAGACGATGTAGGAGATTGTGGGTTCGCGAACAAGTAGGGGTATTTGCTCGAGTTCTAATTCTAGCTAGAACCAATCTATCACAACTTTTATATTTTGAGGCCTATAAATACTAACCGCACTACTTCACAACAATTTACTACTTCACTCCACTTCACAAATTCTCTTCACTTCACTACTTCACTTCACTTCACAACTTCACTAAGCTTCACAACTTCACTACGCTTTACAACTTCACTTCACCTAGACACTACTACACCACGATCTAACTATACTTACAATGATCACCACAATATACCTATTACACACAACTACAATATACACCTTCACAATATACACAAATGATTTACATGATATACTACACCTTTACAATAACAAAAACAAAACTACAATACTTCTTGACTTGATGATAAGAAGTATTCTTCTCTTGCACTTGAGGAATTGAGCTTGAATCATTTGGAAACAAAGCTTTATGATTAAATGATCAAAGGATTGTAGATGACGTGTGGACTGATTTTTGACAGAAAAGAATGAGTGAAACAGGTGAGAAAATCAGTGGGGAATAGTCCAGTATTTATAGGCAAGTTGGGGAGCATTTTTGTCTGGCTGGCCCCCTTAGCTCTATGGCCGACCCCCTTATCACTAAAGGGGCCACCTTTATATTTAAGGGGGCCGCCTAGGCTTAGACGCTCATTTTTTTGTCTTTTCCAAGAGAGGTGTTTTCAGGAACATTTCTAGCCGTTTTTGGATAGAAAATTTGAATTCAAAATATTTATTTTAGATAAACATTTATTTTAAATGTAAAAAATATTTTGTAAAACTTATAAAAATGTTTGTAACATTTTATAAAAAATATGAGGTTGAATAAAAATTTCTTTGATCATAAAATGCATTAAGCATTTATTTATTCATACCTTTAAGTGATTAAATTTTTGAAATGAAAATTTACTACTAATTACTTGTTTACGTTTAATTTTACATTGAGCGTTTTTACATTTTGTAATTATTAAAACGTAGTGAGATCGAAAAATATTAATAACGTTTTTAGGAATTATTTCTATCAACAAATTTTATTTAATATTTTGGTTATTAGCATTAGATTAGATCTAACCTCTTGGATTAGTGTAATTTAGATTAGTGTAAAGTTCTATTTTATTGATTGTTTGCATATTGCATTTGTATAATACAGCGTATTCAGTTTACTGACACGGCGTATTAAGGTATTTGACAGCTTTCTTTCCTAGCAAATTTATCATAGGTAAATATGACGACCCCAACATTACCATGGAAGAATATATCAGGCTTGAGGATGAAAAAGCTCGCAGGAATGGTAAAATATATAACTGAAAAACTGCTACTGTGATAACCGGTAACTTTTCCGAATTTTAGTATTTTTAAAATACTATAATTATATATCTGTGTCTTTCAATCTTGTCAGTTCTCTCGGAGAAAACTGAAAAGTTGACTTTGGTTGACTTCTTTTGCGTAAAACGGTTACAGATTAACCGGGTATTGAGAGTCTTAGTTTCTTAAATGAATCACTTTTGATTCATCTTTTAGGTATCGAAGTATCTATGCTATCGTTTTAACGATTACCGGGAAGTTTCTTTTTCGTGGTCGGCGAAAAATCATCACGCAACGTGTACCGGCACAACAGTTATCGGGAAATCATAATAAAAACATTGGGTTAATTAAATGAACTTAATCAATAAGTTATTTCGTGATTTATTTGTAACGTTCGTCTAGAACGTAAATCGTTGAGTTGTGATTTAAATTTATGGGGAAACGAATGCGTTCGTGAGGCTTATGCAAAACTAGTAACGATCTTGAAAAAAATGTTGGGGCGAGTCTTGAATGACCAAACATGTTTTGGTATCGTGAACTTTCTTAGTTTAGAACTCGGTTTTTGGTTAAATTTGAACTAGCCTCGTTTTAAAAATCCCGACAAGAGACGAAAGAGCATGGGATACTTTCCCACCTCTTGTTTTTACGTGGACCACAAGGGAGACAAGGCAAGCAAAGGTTTAGCTATAAACTTGTCCTACCTTTTGTTCTTTTATATAACCACAAACACACACATCATGTGCACATTTAAAAAACAAAACATCAAAAACTTTTTCTCTCTTTCTCTTCTTTGAAACCGGACGAGAACCACAAGGGGAAGAAACATCATCATTTTCCAATTTGATCAAGACTAAGGGTTTAGAAAACATTCTCTGGTTGATATCTAGTAGTCTTGGGTAATCAAAAACAATATTCGGGTTGTTTCCTTGCGTCGAACCCAAACCGAAACCATCAAGTTGTAAGTCTTCAAAACTTTTTATTTTTGTACTTTTATGGTTAATATGATGACCTTAACCTAGTTGTACAATGCGTTTGTTAGAAATCTAAACTCAAAATTTAACAAAAAGGTTAATAAGGGTGCGTATGGTTTTAACATAGGCAAAAAGGAAAAGAAAGAAATGAGAGTGGGTCATTTTTGTATTGTGGTTGTCATGATAAAATGTCGTATAGTGTCTAGAGCTTATTTGTGCTCATTTCGAAAAGGCCTAGTTTATTGTATAAGCTTGTCGTGGGTTTGATGTGCCTCGTGGGCTCGTCGAGGGTGTCTTGGCCCAACACGGTGGTGAACAAGGGTCATGGGCTAGGCCCATGACCATTTCAGATTATTTTTGGTTTTTTTGTGAGCTTATTATTTAAACTTATTTTGTTTTGGGCATATTTTGTTTTGGACTTATGTTATTTCAGGCTTATATCGGTTTTAGGCTTGTTTGCATGCCTCGACCCAAAACAGCGAGCACAAAGGGGTCGTAGGCCCGACCCACATTTTATTCGGCTTATTCTCAAAATGTTTTTGTCTATTTTGTTAACTTATTGGTGTTTTTTTTTTTTTTTAACAACAGGGGTTGGGAGGACAATATTTTATTAGATTATTTTCTCAAAATGTTTGTGTCTATTTTGTTAGCTTATTGGTGCCATCATGCTTGGTTGGCTTATTTTCTAGCTTGTTAAAGCTTATTTTGGTAACATATTGGAATATTGAGATTATGGAGCCATAAGGGCTTATTTCGACTTATATTGGGCTTATTAATGGCCACGACCCAATAAGGAAATAAGCTATGGCTTATTTGCCTTATTGGCCGAAACTTATTTCATGTCATGTCTTATTTTCTAGCTTAATTTGGCGAACTAAAAGCCCATTGCTTAATTTAGAGGCTTATTAGACTATTTTGAAACTTATTCGGCCGAAAGGTCCAATAAAGTGTAAATACTTTTGTTTATCTTACTATCAGGCTAATTATAAAGCTTTTGGTGGACCATAAGGCCCAATAACAAATAATAATGTTAGACGTAATGGATTATGACTTACAAAGTGGATCGGCTAATGGACTTAAATGGGATTGAAATTGGTTATGTAGGACTTAACAAATGCTATAGGATTAGCATTGGGCTTTTGGGCCCAATAGGTGGAAACTTAATAACTTAGACGTCTAACATGGATAATTGGTCAATAAATACTTATGTAAGTTGAAAATGGTAAATATGGTCAATTTTAGTCATATTTGGATAAACGCCTTGTAAATATGAACTTTTGACATTTTGTCGGAAATTGGAAAAATTGGTGGAAAGTGTTGAAAATTTAAGGGTTTGAGAACCTTGGGAAACTCTTACAAACGAATGAGTCATGCCGAAATTTTATAAAACAAGTCACACTTAGAAAGTGTTGTGGAAAAACCTATTTTCTTGTCGAACCGACTAAAGGACAAATTTGATTTTCTATTAATGATTAAGTGTCAAGGTTAATCAATCGAACTTGGACATACTAAATTGGCAAGATTTTATACTTACCCTTTTAGCCCGATAAAAGACGAAAATAATAAAATATTATTATTTTATTTCAAGTATCGTATATACTTTATCGTTGTGGAGCTAAGTATCCTTTACTTTCCGGTCTTTAGATTCATAATCACTACTCGTCGGATTCTCCTTGGATTTTTAAACGTTCTAGCATATTCTAGTTCGTTGAGTCTATTCTTGGTTTTATGTGTTGATATCGCGCTTAGCCCAAGTGCATCAAGTTGTTTTATTTAGTTACCACACAACCATGATACCAAAATGTTTTAATATAAGGATGATAATTTTTCGCGAACTTGAATGCAAATGCTTGTATAATAAAACAACCTTGTACGAAATGTTAATAAGGTGAAATTAATGTTAGGTCGTGGCCGGGTACCATTGTGCGTTGTATAGAGTTTATCTTGTTCAACTTATATCATCTGTTGAGGTGAGTTCTTGTATCCCCACTTTTTTAACTCTTTTCCGTTAGGGGAAAATGATACTCAAATCTGTTTTGAACTTGTTTTCTGTACAGTGCAAAAGTTGATTTGTTTTCGAGATAATGTTATGTGTCTATGACTGCTATGTGAATGACATGAGTTTTGGTAGAATATGCTGTGTGGATCTTTTATAACATAAACTTGCTATGGTTTGAAATAATATGTGATCTTCCGCCCTATGTATAGCTCCAGCTGGTAGGCTTTAGGTACGTGTGAATTAAGAGTTGAGGACCTTGCGTGGCAATGGTGTCCATATGGATGAGATTTTGATAGCATGGAGTTGCTTTGTTTGGAAATTGAATGTGTTGCATGTATTCACTTTTATATTGCACAACTGTCCACTACTTAAAATATTGGCACAACGACTGGGTTTTCTATCAAACCTACGAGCTCACCAACATTATTGTTGACCTTTTCGAGTATCAATTTCAGGTGTATTCTCAACCAAGGTAAAATCAGGAGTAATGGGGACTAAAGACGTACACATGTGGGGTGCTGACTTGAGACTTGTACATTTTGAATCTAGAATGTAAACAGGTGAACTATTGTAAAGCTTGATCTTTGTAAACTTTGTACGGTGTGATCTTATATCTTGAGTTGTGTAAATCATTATGTCGCATCCCCATGTTTTTGCCGATGACAGGGTGTGACGGATTGGTATCAGAGCCAAGGTTATAGAGAATGCCGTTTTTATATAAAAAACGCAACTATAACCAAACTAAAGTTTTCGTAAAACCTCGAACATGGCGAAAGTTAACTAGCCCGAGCCGTTCATAGTTTTTCCTAAATTACGCATAGCCTGATCAACTATGCTTAGTTCACGAAGGACTATGAAATGATGGGGGTAGTTTCTTGAAGTTATGTTAGGGAAGGGAGAGAACATGTGAAGTCTGAAACCACCTGAAAATGAATTGACCTTGAACTTACATATTGCATAATATGTACTTTCGCGTAGTAATATGGTATGAGAATGCTTGCAAGCGTTGTGGTCTAGATTATCGTTGATTGCCTAGTGTTTGCCATGCTGCCTTAGTTGTATTGCATAATGCCCTGAGAGCCTTGGTATATATGTTGTTGGTAGCGATGTTGATTAAGGGTGTGTCTTTGGTAGCTATGTTGTATTGCATGATGCCCTGAGAGCCTTGGTAGATATGTTGTTGGTAGCGATGTTGATTAAGGGTGCGTCTTTGGTAGCTATGTTGTTGTATTGCATGATGCCCTGAGGCGCTTGTTCTGTATCGAACCTTGTTGGTGCTTGTTTGTCGCTCGTACCTTTTTGATATATTTGATATATATATATATGTATATATATATATATATATATATGTATATGTATATGTATATGTATATGTATATGTATATGT
>BQNB010191498.1:0-10717 GCA_026074375.1 Tanacetum coccineum | reverse complement strand
TCTAAGTATTAAAATACAGTATATTTTAAAAATCTTGAGTGACCTTGGCTTCTGATACCAATTCTGGAAACTAGAAGGGGGTTGAATAGTTTTCAAGTTCGTTTACGTTTTAAAAATTTTCTTTCAAAAATATTTAGATTCGAGTTGTATGTTTAACCAATTCACAGTATGAACAAATAATATAACAATCTAAACTAAAGCTAAATAACAATGACAATAATATGAAAAGATAAGGAAAGGAACAATCAAACCAAGACGCCAAGCTTTTATAGTGGTTCGACTACGAAGCACCTCTTCGCCCTACTCCACTCTCCGAGTATCCTACTCGAGATTTCACTATGTCAACAAGCTCCCTTTAGGCGGAGAAAACCGTTTACACGTTGCTTACGTTGTTTTCCGACACTAAGCTAAATGTCGAGTCCTAATCTTAGCTAAAACCAATCTACCACTTCACAATCAGTACACAATAACTAGATCTACACTATCGGATTTACACACAATCCGAATCACACAAATACACAAGATAATTACAATAGAGATTTGATACTTAGAAGAAGAGAAGAGATATCACTAAATAACAATTCGTTTCTTGGCGAATACGAATGTTCTTCTCTTGCACTTGAATAAGAAATAAGATATGAGAAGAAGAGATTAGATTACTTAAAACAAGATCTAAGAATGTTAGTGATCAAGAGATTTAGAGAGAGAAAGAAGATTTTTGAGAGAGAAAGTTATCTAAAAATTTCGTGCTAAGAGGTGTGATTTTCTACAAGGAATGGAGCAGTATTTATAGGCAGGAAAACCCAACGGTCACTAGGGGCGGTCCCGGCAGTCCCAGATATATCTGGGGGCCGCCAGGCCTATAAGGGGGCCGCCCAGTAGACAACGCTCTATTTTTTGTCTTTTTGTGAGGAATGTTGTATCTGGTATGGAACCTTTTATTTTGGGGGGAAATTTTGAATTTCAAATTTTAAGTTTTTAATAAAACTTTTCTTTTAATTAGAAAACATTTGTATAATTATTTTTGTGAAACTCTTTTGTAAAAATGTGATGGATAAGAGAAACATATTTTTTTAATCACTAATCATGCTTAATGATTTATTTGTTCATACCTTAAGTGATTACTAATCTTAGAAATGGAATTTTACGATTAATAATTTGTAAATGTTTAATTTTATTGTAAACGTTTTTACATTTTGTTATTATCAAAACGTTGAGAGGTCAAAAAATATAAATAACGTTTTTAGACATTATTTGTATTAACATACTCCTTAGATTGCTTCTCCTAATCATGTTGTGTTGTCACACTTGTGATGATCTGTGTAAGTATTTCCTAAGTCATGAACGAATTACACGAACCCGTCGTCTATTTAATACTCCGTTAAGGCAACGCACAAGTAAGTTAGTATAAAGACTATTACAAGGCCTTTAAGAGTATATTAAATGCAATTGAAATATCTTAAGAGGAATCAACCATATTAGGGGTAAGATAGTATGAAGACTGTTATCGATGGTATCCTTTCTACATACTCACGTTTCTCTAGACGTCTATGCCAATTTAATATCTTATGGCCAGTTATCTAAAGCCTAACGCGCACATTCATCACAAGAAGCAACATTAAAAGGATCTACAATCTAAGTTTCATACTATCATAAGTAAATACAAATGAGGGTTTAGCCTCGTATGTTATAAGGAGAGCAAGAACATAGAATATATCACAAAACACATAGACATATTAAGTTATAAAGGATAAATGAACTTCACTTGATTAAATCATGTAGTTGAGGTTGTTACAAAAGGGTTTTGATACCCTAAAAACGAGCCTAAAGGCTGTCAAAATCGTCTTCTAAAACTAGGGTTCGTCTCCCAAAAGTTACACATTAAAACCCTAAAAATGAATTTGTATATATAAGAAAACAAGCGCGACGGCGTCGCTTTATGTTCCTGACGCTGTAGTGCCTGCAATGGTCTTCTAGGGTTTTTTTAAGTCGGCTTCGTTCTGACACCGTCTAGAAATTTCATGACGTTGTTACTTGATAACTTTGACGCCGTCGCTTGTAACTGGTGATGCCGTCTCCACGCACTGTATGCTTTTCTTTAAGATAGTTGGTGTAGAGTCGTAGTCTTGTCTGTTTCTTCTCTAATTAAACCCAAGTCACATGTATTTCCTCCAAAAGCCATCCAAGTGCTAAAAACACCAAAACAAACGATTAAGCACATAATATGGGCATATTTGCATGATTTAGGGGGTTAAATAACCCCGAAAAAGTGTATAAAATGACACCTCATCATAACGTCAGTTCTGGGTATTTTCTATTAATGATTATCCTTTCCTCTGCGTCTGTGCAACTGAGGATCCCTTTAATATCCTCCGAAGATACTTCCCTCATCTTTTTTGTCCCTTCTCTCATCTTGCCAAATTCATATGTCGAGAATACGATGCCAATTTCTCGGGGAGTGTAAAATTTGATGGCCCTGTGGATCGTGGAGACCACGATACCTATTTTCTGCATAGCCGTTCTTCTGAGCAGTAGGTTGTGCGAAGAATTAGGCCTTATGATGACGAAATTAAGAGTCTCTGTCCTGGAGAAAGGGCTATCGCCCTTTGTGATTTCCAAAGGAACCTCTCCGATAGGCGAGGAATGTTCTCTTGAGAAACCAATTAGTGAGACTTTGGAATCTACTCCGAGTGATTTAATGGAAGGCTTAAGTTTTAGGAAACAATGCTCATAAATGACTTCGCATGAGCTTTCGATATCCATATGCACTCGGTTGACTTGCCTTCCGGAGATTTTAGCTTTTATGATTACTGGATCAGAAGAAGGTAATGACGCCTAGCAACAAGGAGGGAAAGTGATTCCTCAAACCCAGGGGTAAGCTCTTCCAATGACTTTCTCTTTACGGTATGATCTCTCCTTTTTATCATGAGGATGAGAGCTTCGGCTGGTGTTGTATCCTTGTCTTCCTTCTTCTATTCACCTTGTTGGGTGTCCGAGGCTTTTTCCTTTCCCTTTTTTATTCCCTTGACGAGATGGGAAAGCTGCCCCGATCACTGCTTCCTTAATCTGGTGCCTTAATTCGCGGCAATCATTGGTGTCGTGACCATGATCTTCGTAGAAATGGAAATACTTGGTCATGTCACATGACCTTCTGTTTCCGAGCATGCAGGGAGGCTGCTAGAAAGTCCTTGCTACCTTTTCTGTTGCCAAGATTTCCTTTGGGCTCTTGGACAAGTTGGAGAGCAGCCCGTGATTAGACCCACAATATGAGGAGAACCTGTCTCTGTTTTCCTGTCCTTTGTTGTTGTCCCAAGAAGGATTTTTCTTAGACTTGTTGAAACCCTCCCTTCTATCATTCGGAGCTCCGTTGGTTGCCACATCTCTTGCTTCAATCGAAGTGTAAGTCTTCTCCATCAAACCTTTATAAGTGGTTGGGAGGTCTGTGGAGAGAAACTCCACCAGGCTTCTTGTTCTCAGCCCATGAACAAATTCAGAAATATGCTAGTCTTCATGTAAACCTAAAATCTACAAAGAATCATTTGTATACCTGGTGACGAAGGCTCTAGTGCTTTCGCCTTCTCTCTGCTTAATGTTATGCACCGTGACGTGTGTCTTTGTAATCTTCTTTTGCTGGCTAAAGTGTAACCAGAATTTCGCCTTCAAATCTTCATAGTTGAGGATGCTACCTACTTTCTGACTATTTCACCATATTCAGGTAGAGTCTTTGAGGGTGTATGTAAACATATGACAGGCTACGGGCATCGCTTATTTTTGCATATGGATGGCCACTTAGAAAAGGTGTAAGTAGTTATCGGGATCTCCCTTTCCGTCATAGGATCCCACATAAGAAGGCATTCTTAGCCCGTCTGGAAGAGGATAATCCTTAATTCAACCAACAAACGGGGTCACGCAACCAGTTGGATCTGCGAAAAGACCCGCGGAGCATGGGTTTGGGTAGGCAGATATGTTTGGATGTGTACACATAAGTTGTGTGTAGAAGGGATCATTATTCGAGGGAGTAAACACATGGTATATGAACCCGTTGTAGGGAGGAACGTTGTTACTCGCAAGAGCCTGCGGAACATACCTTCCTTGGGAGTACTGGACAAAGGTTCCCCCAAAAGATGGGTTACCATTCTGAGCATAAGGAGGGTAATTTAGAGGCTGCCAGAAAATTAACAAACCCAAAAAAGTGTTGGGAGTAAAGGGTAGACATTATTAGGCCATAAGTCCATTGTTGGTTGTAAATTTCTGTTATGAAAGGCTGACATTATTTAAGATGATGCATACATTAGAGGGAGATTTCCTCCATGTTAATCGAACGCTGAGGGCCTCCGTATACGGAGGTCAGAGACAATTGCAAAACCCTGACCATTTTCACTCCTCTCTAAGTGAGCCGCTAAAAGCGGAGGAAGATTCTTTCGTTGGATTCTATTGTTATCTGCTCCAAGTCCCGAAGGCCGGCCACCTTCGAAATTAATTTCTACCATGCCCCATCCTAATTTGGGACATCTTCGAAGTCTAACACCCTCTCTCTGTATCTTCGAGCCCTCTTCCAAGAAGAAAAACTCGTACGAAGAACCGGGATGGGTTTCTCTGTTGTACAGGTCCTTTGTTTCCAATTCCCTCTCTTTATCATGGACCTCACTAAAAATTCCAGTTCAATGTTGCGATCTTGTTGACGAATCTGCTTACTTCCGTCCCCATCAAGTAGGAATTCGAGAATTCATAATTAGCTTTCGACTTTCGACGATAGCAGGGCTAATCATTGGATCGGATTTGCTTAAGTTGGAACACTATTTGTTGAGTTTGGCGTGATTTCAGGACTGTGGCGGTAAATGTGAGACAGTAATGGTGGTTATTTCATTAAACCGGGTTTAGAGAGTTAGGGCTAAAAACCAGGTGGTGTTCTCTTTTCACTCACCGCTTGACAAGCCAAAAATAGTAGGTATAGTGAGATTGATGGTTATTGATTTGTAGATTGATTTTTCCAAGCTTAATTATAAAGCACTAGGTATGGGATTGGCCTATTAGTGACAAAAAACACAACATAAGCGTTTGGGCAAGGGATATAGATCCCTATTCGAGTGTTAAATATAATTATTAGGTAAGTCCAGGTACTTACCACTGATAAATGTATCAATACCCATAAAGTAGAGAGATCAAAGTATCAAAGCTATAGATAACCCGATCACAAGATAGCCCAAAACGTAGTGTAAATAGCAAGCCTAAGATACCAACACAGAAATGAAAAATAATTTGAAACATTAATATAACATAAATCATGGGCCAACTCATGAAATAACGGGTAATATACCATAACAAACATATTCTACCAATAATAATATAGATCCTTTCAGCCTATTACACACCATCACGAGCGTATAAAATATTTAATATCAAATATGCACACCTATGAATTTCCTCCCTAACCCGGTCGTCAATATACGAAGGGACTTAAACATTATTTACTGGTGTTATTTATCAATTTACCACACCAATTCCTCACAAGTAGATATTGCCACGCCATAGACAAACGGTACAAAATACATTCAAGATAATTAACCATTTATGGCCATATTTTTTAATTGCACTTGATATACCAAAAGATAAACAAGGATCCAAGCAAGATAACATCGAATTCATAAACATAGATATTCATAAATCATAGCAAAATCATCCAAATATTATTTATGTTTCACATATGAGAATAAAGTAACAATACCAATATTTCAACTAACATAACCACCAACCCAAAACTAATAATTCCATGATCAACCAACAACCAAATGCTACTAATTATAAACCGGAAAATAATGTCACATAACTCTGGAATACAAACAATGTATCACCAAAGGGAGTGTTTGGTAACAAGATTTATGGTGATGATCTTAAGAGAATTTGGTGTGAATCCTCTAAAAATCAAAGTAAGAAATGTTGAAATTCTGGAAATGGATTCTATATATGGTGTTAGAACTCAGGGAATTCGTGGCTATGGTGGTGGTTCATGGTGGAGAGAATGGTGGTGATATGGTGGTAAGTGGTGGATTAAAGGAGAGTTTAGATCATTGGACCAAGGACCTCACCACCCTCCCCTCATTCAAAGGCTCTAATGGAATTTGTGTGAGAGTGAAATAGGAAAGAGTTGGTATGAGAGATATATGAAATAGGAGAGCCAAGGAGGGCATTTATAGGCTTTTCGGGGGCCAAAGTGCGCCGCACACATTTATTTGTGCGCCACACATATGGAGTTAATGCACTTAGCATTTAATTTCATTTAATTTTCTCCACCGCCTCAAAAGTGCGCCGCACTTTGGGTAAAACCGTCGCACTTTGGGTGTTTAAAGGAATTTCCAGTTCTGGTAAAAAGTGCGCCGCACTTTCTGCAAGTGCGGCATACTTTTGCTCATTTTCAATAGTTGGCCTTTTTCAAGGATGTAGATAATTGAATTCTCTTCGCGTGGCCGCCAGAATCGCGACAAACGGAGTTCGTATGACCGAGTTATGACCAAAACAGTGAATAGGTGTCGGGAGATATTTATCTTCAGTTTACTTCTTCGTTTAAGTTTTAAATCTTCGTGTATTCTTCCGTTTTCTTCCACGACACGTTCCAAGAACCTACAATGACAAATATATTATATTCTATACCAAAAGTTCTTATTATTAACCAATTTATATACATAAAAGCATTGATAACGCATATAAAAACATGTATAATTTGAGCGTTATCAAATCCCCCCACACTTAAAACTTTGCTTGCCCTCAAGCAAATCTAAGAAAAGAAATTTTATAAACAAGGTCCTAGGTGACAAGAAATTTTACTTTTTATATATATTTTTTTAAATTTTGATATTTTTATTATTTTTAATTTAAAAAATTTTAGTGGGTGTGAAATTATCAAAAATATTTTGGGTTTTTGTAACAAATAAGTGCAAAAGGCGTAAGCACCCTCCACACTTAAGGGTTTGCTTGCCCTCAAGCAAAATAAAGAAAATAATAAGCTTTACAAAACAAACATAGAATTTTGAAAAATATTTTTGATTTTTAATATGTGAAAGCAGAGATGTTTGACAATACCCAATGATCTTCAAGCTGTATAACATGACTAAGCACCTCACGAATAAAGGAAGTCTAATTCACTCAAGCACTCGTATGTGATGTAATAGAGGGTAAAAGGGAAATCACACTCAATTGCTCAGACATGATCCATTTCATATCATAGGCTTGAACAAGAAACAAAACTGCACTGACATGGCGTAAGCACCAGGTATAATTATCAAAAGAGAACTTTTATTCGGGTTGTAATGTACATGCTAAGGGTTTATAATGGTGTGGAAAAGGCATGGGAAATATATACTGAAATTGGTTTTATAATATACATGTCGACAAGTCCAAGAAACCCATGTTGCTAGTTACGACAATCCACAATCCTGCGAGTTTATCGAACAAACCAACCTCCATCTAACAAACAACACTTATTCATACTTCTTCTTTTTTCGATTCAACTTTTTTTTTCTTTTTTTTTCAATCCACCCTCATTCAAACAACTAACAATTCCCCCACACTTAATATAATTGTGCTACTTCTCTGAGTGATCCAAGAGTAAAACCCACCTTTCCTTGTGCTTTCTTCCATAGCCACGTGGCTTTGATGCTTAAATGATCAATTAGAGCCCTTGATTTGACATAATTAACCCTGCCATTGTGTAAACGAGCTCTTGAATTATCTTCCATACCCTTCAATTTGCAAAACCCCTTTGATTTACCCATGGTAACTAGTGGAGAAGATGATGAACAATATTTCTTATTTTCCCGCTTGTTTTAACTATTAAATGTGTAAAACAGTTTAAACTTTGGGAAAAATGCAAAACTAGTCCTTGTGGTTGATAGGTGAGAGTTGTAGTGTAAAATGGTTTCCTGAAATGGCAGAAATGGTCCTTTATTTAGTATCCGGGTAGGGTTTTAAAGGATTTTAAGGCCCATTAAGCACTTTAGGGACCATTTGTGGACTTTTCTGAAACTTGGAGGACTAAAGTGGAATATTTGGGTTTTGTCCTTTTGTGGCTTTGACTTTTATTGACCAAGGTTTAACCAATTTGACTGAAGGTTGACTTTTTCTGGCTTTGGCTTTGCATCTTTGGCTTCTATTGAGCTCTTTCGTTTCTCGTGTCCGTGTTTGCCCGTTTTTTTTGACGGTTTTCCTGTAATTTTTGATATATCCGTACCTGCACACACAAAACACAAAAACAAGCATATCTTTGCTATTTTTAGTGTATTTTGGGCTTAATTAGGACATTTTAGGTAATAACAGATATGTGTATTTTACACTTATCATACCCCTCCACACTTAAGTTGAACATTGCCCTTAATGTAAGAGCTGATAAATATAGAAAATACGGAAAATTAAGGGAAAACGGTACTTCTCGAGGTTCTTAATTTCTCTGTTGAATTCTGAAAAATATGGCGCGAAACGGAACGCCAAGCATGTATATTCAACCATATGTAATATAATACTCTAATTATATAAGTCTCCAAGTGTAAAATGCCAACCACCAATCCAAGCTCCTCCTGTTTTATTTAATCTGCAAAATTGACACAACTACAAAAACCGTAAAATACTAAAGCACACTTCCGTAGGCACCACGATTGCATTTAACATATGCAACAAGCCTTAAAACCCCTCGGTGGCCCGAGTGGACGAGTTATAGTCTCGTGAGAGTTTCCAGCGAACACACCCACAAAGTTCAAAATATATATTTTTATATATTTTTTCTTTAAATTTTTTTATTTATACACATTTTACTAAAACAAGCACACACAAAACATTACGAAATGTAAAATAACATAGAAAGGAAAATATAATTACTAATATGCAAACACTCAAAACACATATATTAATAAAAAAAAGTTAATGGCGAAAATAAAATCTTTTTGTATTTTTTTTGGTTTTAAGACAAACACATATATCAAACACACAATTATTATTTAAGGTTTTAAAACAATAATTTACAAAATTACTAATATTATTATTAATTATATTTTTTTTTGAATTTTTATATTTATTTATAATTTTTTTTTCAAAACAAAAGTGCGTCGCACTTGAAAAAAAGTGCGGCGTACTTATAACCTAATTTTTTAAATAAAAATACGAGCGCGGCAAAAATTTAAAAAGTGCGCCGCACACAAAGATGAGTGCGGCAGTTTTATTATGACAGAAAACACATTTTTTATTTTTCTTTGTTAGGAATTTTTTTTATTTATTAGTTAAGAATCACATACACAAACACTGGCAAACACATAAGCAGACAAACACAAACATACAAATTAAGAAAAGGAAATACAAAACTCTTTTTAAAGATTTTATGGTTTTTAATTATTTTTTTAATTTTTATATCTTTTCACCACGCAAGCAAACACACATACACAAGCAAGCAAAACAAATGCAAACAAATAAAAACATAAATAAATTGCATCTGGTTATTATTTTTATACAAATCTGGATTTTTCTTTAATGCATGTGCAAAGTGCTGCGCACAAAATTAATCGTACGGCGTACTTTTTGCGAAATTTTTGAAAATTATATTTTCACAGATGAAATGCAAGAAATACTAACAAAACACATGTTTATTATATCAACAGGAACATGTCAGAAAACAAAATAAGCAAAAACAATTTAGAAATAAAATTATTTTTGGTTTTTTGAATGACAACCAAATATCCACAATTGTACAAGGCATAAAATCAAATAAAATAAAAATTTAAATGATCACATACCTGAGATTAGCAATTTGGGGGTTTTGGTTTTAAATCAGTTTATGTTTGTGAAAATTTACAGAAAGTGCGGCGTACTTAGGTAAAGTGCGGTGTACTTCTTGAGGTTTCAAGAAAACCGGCGCACAAATTGTATGTGCAACGTACTTTCTTAAGAAAAGTGATTTTTGGGTTCCGTTTGCCAGAAAACGATACGGCGAGTTTATAAAGTTGGATTTGTAAAAAAATACAACGATTTTGGTGTGAAACCGACGTACTTCGGGTATAAACTTGCAAAATAAGAAACGGGAACATGGGAAGTGTGGCGCACAAGGTTAATTGTACGCCGTAATTACTGCAACAGTAGACATATTTTGAGATTTTAAAGAGATTTAAACACACGAAACATGCACAAGACTAGCAAACAATCTGCAAACAACTAAACAAATCCCCAACAACGGCGCCAAAAACTTTGATGTGTTTCAAAAGCTTTAAATTTATAATAACTAAAAATACCAATTTTGACTAAAAACACAACATTCGGGCAAGTATACTGATGTAGTGAAAAAAACGAGATAACTAATTGAGTCTGTTGATTCTAAGAATACCCAGAAACAATTCTTCTAATTATCGTTGATTCGAGAGGAATACCGATAGTTAGGCAAGTTCTTGACAAAACTGCCAAAAATGAACTTTTCATATATTTTGGAACTGAATAGCCAGATGCATAGTACAATAGATAAATAGGAGAATGAAACTGAAACGGGCCCTAAAAGACAAACGGGCCGAAAGTTATACCAAAAACAAAAGTTCAAAATTCTCAAAAAAAACATGAAAATGTAAATAACTCCTAAAATATCATGATTCAAGGCTCGAAACTTCCGTAACCCAACTACATTTGGTTACCACGGCGATCTCCTCGATCCAAGCTTCGAAATGGCTGGTCTTGGGTCTGAAACGGATTATTT
>BQNB010191496.1:0-11693 GCA_026074375.1 Tanacetum coccineum | reverse complement strand
TATATACAATCTCGATGCATGCCCATATAAAAAATCCACCCACAAAGAAATTGAGGGACACTTCACCCTAACCTCGTGGAGTAATGCCGATCTATCCACAAGGCTAAATGCATTCGAGAAATCCACAATAAGCATTGCAAGAGACCTATCATTTTGATATTCACTCAACACCCTATTGACGCTATGTAAAATAGCTTCCGCGCCACCTGACACTCCGACCTCAAATTGGAAATCACTAAGGTACTTTGACATTTATTTATCCACACCTTTCATGGCAACCTTGGAAACCAAACGTCTCCATATAGTGCCTACTGCAATGGGTCGAATCCCATTATCTGGTTTAAGGAGAGGCGTGAGAGGAGCAGACATAACAAACTCTTCCAAGATAGGCGGACACCTCCCCGCTAACCACAAATTAACAACCGAGGTGATGACCTTTAAGAGATCCGTGGTAGTAGCAGACCCCTCTCCACATAATGCATCCAAGATATGTTGTGCCCTCAAACCATCTCTCCCGCATGAAGTACCTTTAGGAAACGATTTAATGCAACAAAAGACACTATAAATCTTTGCTACAAGGGGAGGTTCAGAAAATGTGATGCTAGGCATGGATGGGGGTGGCTTGTAAGGATGATTAGCCTCCAAGGCTTTAATAGTATCATCACAGTAAGGAGCAACACCAAAGGAGGATAACACTTTTACTGCTGCCGTAAAGTTCCCATCCGCAACCTTGCGAAGACACTGCTTGATGTTGGAGTTGCCCGTTGCTCCCTCCTCTAGAAAATTACCTCTACCTTGGCTAAAGGACCCCAACACGGAACCATCTAAAATACTTTTAACTAGTGTTGCAATACCATCATCTTTCCCCCATGTAGCCAGTGACTTAAGTATAAAACTTTGTTGCAATGATTTTCTATTCTCGGACCTACGTTCTTGTCTATTCTTGGGCTTATACACCTGCAGCGTGCATCTTGGAAAAAGTAGCAACCTGACCCACGCATCAACAGAATCGGGTTGGGCAACCACCTTGCAAAGAGCTGTTTTTAACGCTTGAGAAAAAGCAAGGCGACAACCATGGGGGATACATTTGACAGTAGTAATAGGCACTTTAAAAACACGATCCAGAAGCTCAGCATCCAAAACCAACCCCTCGGTTATTTCTGTCCCGGGCTCCTTATTAGACGGCTTTGAAATGCCAACAATGTATCCGCTCATGTCATCAGACCCTTTAGAAAAACGAACAAGATCATCTGGGTGGTGACAAGCGCGACTCACAGCATGTAAATCCATACACTTCCCACACAACCATTGGCCAAATACCTTCAAAGTTTCCTCGACTGCCATATATAATCCATGGTCCGTAGAAATAGCCTCACGTAAAACACATTTACGTTCATCGGACGAAAGGTGTAGCCTCTTGAGATGAGATATCAAACGAGGAAACCCCTAATTGCCCACTTCACCATCCGGGCAACAATGAAATCCTCGGAACGGACACGGCCAAACCCCGTCCGAAGAGGTAGTGGTGAGTGTCATGCAAGTAGAATGATGAAAATACGTGAAATGAGATTGTTAAGAGGATGATGGTAGGTTTTATGTATGTTATTTTTTTGAGACATTTTTACAAACACTTGGTGGGTAGTAAAAGATTTAATTGGTATTATGAGTGTGGATATAGAAGATTGCAATAAGAATTTGCATTGTGAAATAGAAGAGAAGCAAGAAAACTACATATTTAATTGCAACAAGAAAGATTTGTGATTTGTTTGAGATGGGAAGGTTTAAAAAATTGAGATGGGAACGTTTAGATGATTTTGGAATGGATTGAATAAAAATGAGAGAGATTGATGCGTTTCTATAACTGCCATATGAGCTGGATATCGATAGTTTAGGAGCGTATTGAGGGATTGAATGTGGGATAGAAAGTAAGATATTAATTACTATAATAGAGAATGACGTAAATAGCCCCATGTTTTGCACTATGAATGCACAGTCAGATTTTTATGCCAAAAATACCCTTTGAGTCAGCATTATAGTCATCATACAGTCATCATTTAGCATGTACAGTCATCATAAATTTTTTCATGCCTTGCCCTATATATAGGTAGAAATAAGGTTGTATTTGAAATGACCCATTTACATATTTAAAACAACTCATTTACTGTGTTTATTAAACAAGTCGTGTTAAGGACAATGGTGATTTAAACGGCTAGACGTCGACCAATTAAACTTGTTTTTAAATTAAACTATTAGTTTGTAATCGATAAGACGTGTCAAAGCTTTTTCATGACGTATGCATGTCTCTTTTATGACACATATGGAGGTGGAGAAACAAAATTTTACACGCTCAATCAGAAAGCGAGGAGGCATCAATTCGTTACGAGGATCTCTTTCCTCCGCTTTTAAGAATGTCATTCCTTTAAACATTAAATCGGGCTTCTATTTATAGGTTCGTATGGGACAATTGGATTCAAAGACTTGGTGTTTTGGTTTAATCTATTAGCTATTGTTGACTTGTTGTCACTATGCTTTAATCTTCTATTGTAGTTTCTTGTTTGGTGACTCTACCTTAGAGCCTTTCTTTTCGATGTATTCGTTTTGTTCTTACCTGGTGGCTAATAATATCGTCGCTTTTTCTAAAGATAAAAAACAAAAACAAAAAGTTTGTAATCAATAAAATGATAAAATAATTTAAACATAAACGGGGTGACATGTTAATTTGTTTAACACTTTTGAAGGAACTAACTGTGCTCACATTCTAGTATCCGCATCTATTGCGACAAGTGTCACCCATAGATCTGTCAAACCAAACTAGTCAACTAGACCCAAACATTATGAAACCCGTATTGTGATAAGCAATGCAGTATACAAGGGTGGGCGACATGGATGATAGATCAAGGCCCATAATTTTGACAGCCCCAAATTTACGTCGTTTACAGCCTCTAATGAGTGTGTTTATAATAATTATTCATAGTAGCTATTTTCAAAAATGCTATATGATGAAAATTAAAGAGTGAGAGTTTATGTCTCTATTAAATAGGTCATTATGTGAAATCAACCCTTTTAGTGAGCCCTTAGTTGCTCAAACAGTGACATTATGAATAGTGTCGTTTTTGAAAATTCAGAAGCCCTCTTAATACAACCTAATCAATATGAATGTTGAAAACTCAATCGTCACGTCTTAATATCTTATTTAATTTTTTTATAGGTTTGTCTAATCATTGCCCTCAAAGATATTGTTTACGATGATTAAATAAGGAGATTTCATGCTTATTAAATTAAAATTCACAATTTATTAAGTAATTTATAAGTTTAATAATTACGTATTAAAAGAATTTTTTGATTTAAATGAAAAGTTTGTCATGAATTATGTCCTCCTTATTTATTCATTCCTTTTACTCAATGATTTTTTTTTTATCTTTTTGTTTAATTTTATAAACTAAGCCAATTTGAAAATTATGAAAAAAAAATTACAAAGCATGTTTTTTTAATCATAAAGCTAATTTTTGATTGCTAATTATTGAATACGTTTTATTACATTTTTTACAGAGTCTTACTTATATTTCAAAGCAAATCGACTACGAATTGTAAATTTTATATCGAAAATATCAAAAAGATGACGCTTTTTCCATAATTAGATTGTATCCTAACTAATAAAAAGTTTAATAATTTTGTCTAATGTTGATATTTGAAAACCCCGTTTTTATTTTTGCACAGGGCTTTTGAGTTTCCAGAACGACCCTTTGTATAAAGGTAGGTTACAATAATGTTGGGTAGTCGACACTCGACAATGGACATCATCCACAAACCCCATTTGTATTTTCTTTTTTACAAACTTGAAAAAGTTATGACAAAAAATAAATTAGTTTACATCATTTTCATATCATTATTTTTTTTTAACACTTTTTCATTTATTATTACTCGTATGAAAATTCTGGTTTTTGCCCTATCCACGCCTCTAAAATTCCTGCACACAAATACACTACTACATATACAAACACATCTTCCATAAAACAACAATCCCATAATAATCATCCATCATCATCATCTCATGTCTCTCTGTTTTGTCGGATCATTGTCACTTAACAACAACCTTATTCCCCCCAAAAAAACACACCAAAAAACACCCAAAAAAACATGTTTTTGTGTCCAAAATTCTTCAACTTCACAACTTCTTGAAAATAACTCAAATTTTTCAATACCCAATTCGCAAAACCATATTTCAAGCATACCCATCTCAAAAAATCACACTAAACATGATCATGATGATGATGATATATGGTTTTTAATGAAACAAGAAGCACAATCTGATGTTAATCAAGAACCTATTTTGTCTAGCTATTATTTTAACTCTATTTTGTCTCATAATGTTTTAGATACTGCTTTAGCTTATCATCTTTCTGTTAAGTTAGGTGATTTAAGTCTTCCTTGTGGGACCCTTTATGATCTTTTTATCAATGTGCTTAATCAAGACCAAGATATTGTTAAATGTGTTGAAAAAGATTTAAAAGCTGTTAAAGAAAGGGACCCAGCTTGTATAAGTTATGTGCAATGTTTTTTGAATTTTAAGGGCTTTTTAGCTTGTCAAGCTCATAGGATAGCGCATAGGTTGTGGTTGCAAGATAGGAAGGTTTTAGCGCTTATTGTTCAGAATAGGGTTTCCGAGGTTTTTGCGTTGGATATACATCCTGGAGCGAGGATTGGCAGTGGGTTATTGTTTGATCATGCTACGGGTTTGGTTATTGGCGAGACGGCTGTGATTGGTGATAATGTGTCGATTTTGCATAATGTGACGTTGGGTGGTACTGGGAAGATGAGTGGTGATAGACATCCTAAGATTGGTGACGGTGTTTTGATTGGGGCGGGGACGTGTGTTTTGGGTAATGTTAGGATTGGTGATGGGGCGAAAATAGGGGCGGGGTCGGTTGTGTTGAGAGATGTGCCGGCTAGGACTACGGCTGTTGGGAATCCTGCTAAGTTGATTGGTGGGAAAGAAAATCCTGTTAAGCTTGATAAGATACCTGGTCTTACTATGGATCATACTTCAGATATAAGTGAATGGTCTGATTATGTTATCTGAGAATTATATCGTCTTTTTTAAGGTTCACTATTTGATTGGATCTCAGAAAATATCAGTTTTGTTTTTTGTTTTTGTTTTTGTTTTTTGTTTTTGTTTTTTTGTTTAGTTTCAGTTGGAGTTAAAAGATCTTCTTATTTGTTACATTGTATATGAGTTTAATTCTGTGAACTATCTCTTAGTTGTACCATCAGTTTAATGCAGATTATAATGAATAAAAGAGGATTTCTGATGTTTATGAATGTCATTTTCGTCTTGTCGTAATATTTGGTTAAATGTGTACAATAAAATGTTGTTTTTCATTTGTAGTTCTAACTTGTGTGATTTCGTCTGCTATGCTAATAGTTTTGTCAGATATAGGCTGATTGGTTTAGCCTGTTATCCCTTGTATTTGTCCCCTTATGTGATTTTGTTTCGTGTGCTAGTAGTTCTGTAATAATTTGTATAGAGTTTAAGATATATACTCATGCATTTATATTGCATTGAGAGAAAATGGAGTATATCTACAAAAAGTAGCTACTGTGGTTATGAAAATTAATTGTTAGTTTCCAGTTAGGATTTACTTGTTCTTTGCATATTACTTTACTTCTGGACTATATGCTTAGGTTGACTTTCTGCGTGATTTTGGTGAGTGTTAAGTGACTAAAGAAACTATAGTCATGTAAGGAATACTATCTGATACTAAACTTTGATCCTGTAAATAGTATGTCACTGGTTCTCCACATATAAAAATAGTTATTATTTTCATTGTTGATAAAAATAACTGAACGTTTTTATTTTCAGAGTTGATCTATGTTCCAGAGTGTTCTTATATGATGTCTTTCTGCATAAATAAAGCCTTATTACAGTATCATTTGGTAATGAAACTGAGTTCATGTTGCAATTAATTTCATCACAGCACTCTTATCATCGTGTGCCTATCTGGGAGTACATATATACAATAGTATACAACGAAAATTCAGAACGTCGCATCTCTCCCATCACCTATTGTATCCCCGCAGATCAAATAAGACCTTTCCTCATCTAGAAAAACAATAAACTGTGATAAAAGACTAGATATTGATGTACACCTACCTCACAGGTAAGTGGAAAGATGGGTGGTTTGGGTAACGGGTCAAAGTGAGTTGGATTGGGTTGAGTTGACCCGCAAACACATTTCTTGTTTTTTTTTTACAGATAGTAATGCTATAGTTATGTTTACAACAGTAATGTCCTTGCAATAATAATGTGATGCGTTCATTAAAACAATGTACTAGGTTGTATCGGGTTAAAAATAGACTGGCTGCCATTCAACTGTTTGCCCCACTTGACCCATTACCCTTTTAGCTTCATATTATAGTTTCACCCGTTTTAATTAAAGCACAATCAAAATCGACCCATTTATAAGTAGATGGGTTGAAATGGCCAACTACACTCTTCATATTCATGGTACCAAAAGTTTGTCAGTGTTGTAGATATCGGTCATGGCGGCCGATATATCGCCGATATATCGGTTGGCGGCGGTCCACCGCCGAGAAATTCCTATATCGGTCACATTTATCGGTTTCGGTCAAAGGCGGTCAAAATCAGTCAAACTCGGTCAAAAGATTTGTTTGACTTAAAAAGGGTATTTTTTAGGGTTTTAATATTTAGGAACGGGTCAAAATCGGTCAAAAGATTGCGGAGATGAAGAGTAGAAGACGATATCACTATTAGACTTATGGTTTTATTGAAGTTTATTAAACTAATTATGGACTTATGGTTTTTATTTTTCAAGCATGTTAAACATTTTAGTTTTTCTTTGTTATTGACTTATTTTGTTAAGATATTGCTAATATTTATTTTTTTTTTAAATAAATTCCTTTATAATTTAGGTTCCCCGCCGAGAAACCGATTTATCGCTTGAAGGTGGTCGACCGCCGACATACCACCGACCGATTTTTACAACCTTGGTTTTAGTCTAAAACTATTGAAGCGGTCACAGCAGGTCTAACCCCAAGGCCCCATAAAGCTTTCTTTTCAGTTCTTGTTTTCTTAAAATGCACTCTTATTCCATATGACTCAAGTCTGTATTTCACTTACTTATTTGTCATAAAAACTATCAACAACTGCTGTTTCTATGTACATATAACAGTCTAAGCATTGCTACTCATGCTGAGTGAAATCGAATCTAAAAGTGCATTTGAGCATCTGATGATTTGTACAGCAACTGTAACACGTCTTTCTCCAAAGCGGCGGCTACTAGTAAGGTTAGTCCCTCCTTCTGATTGGCTGAATGGTTCTGGGGGGTTCTGGGATGTATCTACCAGGTGTGGGTTTTAGAAATTACGCGACTGTTGCTGCATCTTTATCTCTTCTAATTCTTGTCCTAAGCCCTTGTCACGGTTGGAAGAGCCACGCCACTAGACATACATGCAATTCATTTTTAACAGACTACTGCATTGTCGTATGACACTGAAAGATACACTCTGACTTTCTTATATTTGTATTATTTATTCATATTTTTCGTTTTTGTCTTCTAGCGTTTGTATTGACATGCCCAACAAGATCTTTTGTTGCATTTTTTGTTCTTTCTGAGACATCTACATTGTGTTAATCTATGACTTTTCAGATGAAAGTGCCTGCCTGCTTTGATAGTGCCAAATTATAAACAATGTTCCCCTAAATATTAGTTACAATATAATAACGAACATGCTGCTTGTTTTCAATGATAGAAACCACATATAACTCAGAGCTTAGCTTGCTTAGTTGCTATATCATAATTAGCTAGAGCTGAACCATTCCCAGATTCAGATCCTCAATGGAGTTCACTTTTCATCCATTCCAAATCCTTATCACGTTTCTTTTTGGTTTAATGATAATGAAACTCTCGAGGCGATCCAAAACAAATCTTCCAGCCCCAAATTTACCTCCTGGACCAAGAAAGCTGCCTGTTATAGGAAACCTTCTTGATGTTGCTGGCCCACTCCCACACCATACCTTGAAAAACTTGGCCCAGATATATGGACCAGTGATGCACCTACAACTTGGAGAGAATTCCACAGTCGTCGCCTCGTCAGCAGAAATTGCAAAAGAGGTTATGAAAACCCATGATATAAACTTTGCCAATCGCCCTTTTCTTCTTGCTGCACATATCGTAGCCTACAAGTCCACAAACATTATGTTTTCACCATATGGAGATTATTGGCGACAACTCAGAAGGATTTGCAATACAGAACTTTTAAGTGCAAAACATGTTCAATCACTTAAACCAATAAGGGAAGAAGAAGTCTCTCAGTTCATCCACATAATCTCTAAACAGTCTGGATCCCCGATCGATCTGAGTGAACATATTTATGCACTTACATACGGGATCACGGCAAGATCAGTCTTTGGAAAAAAGTTAAAACATCAAGAAGCACTGATATCACTTATCGATGAAGGGATAGCTATATCTGGTGGATTTACTCTTACTGATCTCTATCCTTCTTCTAAACTTCTCGCTTATCTTAGTGGGCTTAGGCCCAAACTTGAAAAGATTCATCACAGATTTGATAAAATGTTCGACGACATCATTCACGAGCACAAAGCAAGTGAAGTAGGAAAAGACGACGTGAATACTCATCTATTGATGGACGCTCTTCTGAAAGTCAAGGAGCATGGCAGCCTTGAAATTCCCTTGACCATGGACAATATCAAAGCAATCATGTTGGTAAGTAAATATGGTTTTTTTGTTATTTATTTTATTTCTAATTTATAGGTTCTTTGAATAGTTTCTATTTATGTCTCAGGATGTAATATCTGCTGGTAGTGATACATCTTCCACAGTCGTAGAATGGGCGATGTCGGAGCTGGTGAAGAACCCAAGAATAATGGAAAAGGCACAGACTGAAGTTAGACGAGTTTTCAACACAAAAGCAACGGTTGATGAAACGGACATCCAATCTTTACATCTCTTAAGGGCGATTATCAAAGAAACATTAAGATTACACCCTCCAGCACCTTTGATGCTTCCAATGGAAAACAAGGAAAAATGTATGATCGATGGATATGATATTCCAGAAAAGACTAAAATGATTGTGAATGTGTGGGCGATTGGTAGAGATCCAAAGTATTGGAAAGATCCTGAAAGATTTAATCCAGAAAGATTCTTAAATAGCTTGATGGATTTCAGAGGAGGTGACTTTGAATACATCCCCTTCGGTGCTGGAAGGAGAATATGTCCAGGGATCTCGTTTGGATTAGCCAATCTCGAGCTTCCACTTGCTTCTTTACTTTACCACTTTGACTGGAACCTAGCAGATAGTACCATGAATAATGAAGATCTTGACATGATTGAATCTTTTGGCGCAACTGTTAAAAGGAAAAATGTCTTGAAACTTATTCCAACCGTGCGTTTCCCTCTCTCTGCTTAGTAAATGTTGTAAGGTGAAGTATTTTTTTTATCCCTTGTTTGTTTGGTTCTGGGGTAAAAGCCTTGTTCTTTATGAAAAAAAAGGTATCCTGTTTGAGATTTAATGCCGCCTCCCTTTGCTCATTGTAATAGTAATAGAATAACAGGGCTTGATAGGATACTGTAAGGAACAAGGAACATATTACTCTCTTTCCTAGTTTTATATTAATTGTGTTGATGATGTACAAAATTTCCTTTTTATCTGCTGTGTAAGCATGGCTTTAAACAAGCAGCTCACCTATGAAATGTTTTTTCATGTTGTTTTGCATCCTCAAGGGATTATTAACTTGTCCCCGATTGCACTTCCGGTGACCCTATAGTTAACGATGAAATATCATTGCCTCGTGCCAAAGCAAGCATCTTTAATATTTTTGGACATTTGTTGCTGCACACAAAGAAGCACCATAGTTTTCGGAGGCTAAACCGCACGTTTTGTTTTTTTTTTTGAAAGGCAAACACACACACATTTGATCTAGGTGTATGTCCGCTACATAACAATAACTCGCAACCTTTGCACCCAAGTATCGTTAGACAAGATGCACCGGTTGTCTTAAGTTCTTAGTTTTGATTCCAAAAGTAACCATCAGCACAAGTGAATAAATCTTATGTAATTCACATATGAAAATGAAATTAAAAACTAAATTATGACTGCTCACGTAATCTCAAAGTATTGCATATGCCTTAGTTTAAACATGTTGCAACTTGCAAGAATTGGCAATATGAATTTACAATATTCAGTTGAAAGAATCTTTTTTCGGTGTATACTAATTCAAACGTCTACAACGAGTAGAGGTTGGCCGGTTCGTGTTGTTGGTAAGACAAAAAAACCCAACCTGAACGCGACATATTTAAATAATTAGACGAGCCGTGACAATTCTAACATGTTTACAAATAACGAAAACATGACTTTTTGGCATGGTTATCTAAACATGTTTGCATCAATATGATTAGTGATCACATCCATCGTTGATTATCATGGATTAAAGTCCAAGTGACTAATAAAGTTTGTGGTATTTGGAGGATAATCATACTTTGAGTTTTTCTTACCTCCTTACTTATAAATGATTTACAAACTCACACATGTATTCCTCACATGTCCTCCCACACATACAAGATAGTTTTACAAACTCTCACACTTCTCCATACAACACTTTTATACCATACTTCTTACAACACATCCTACCTAATCATTTGTTTACCCTTCTTACCCAACATATGATTATGTTTACACTCTAAACACTCTTTTCTTAAACCATCTCATAATCACATATCCCCAATCAATCATTTGATTTCACTCTAATCACCATCACCTTCATACATCTTCTTCTTAAGCCTTCACTAGATTAAACCCTCCCCACTTAAACATTCTCCAAATCCTATCCACATGGAACAACTCACATTCTCTTAAACCATTGTACCTTGTGTACTTCTTGTCCCCCAACATTCCAACATAGGCTCCTCTACATCACATCAAAACATTCTCTACCACATATCTTCTATTCATCTTCTTCACAAACCAATTTGAATTTCACACATACACACACACACACTCTCTTTCATTTTAACCTTTGATCATACCACTTCATCAATCCAACTTACCTCACTCTCTTTTCCTCTCTTAGATTAAAATTCAAATAACAAACACACACACTTCTCTATTCATCCTTGATCATGCCACTTCACATATCAAACTTACATCATCACCATCTCATCTCATCTCTACCCTTCATTTTAAATATGATCAAGAGGCTCCCTTCCATCACATCAACATCACCTCATGTCAACTCACACACAACTCATCCTTATCTCTTCCTCTAATTCACACATGTGCCTAAAACATTTAAAATTCAAATTTCAAATCTTCCTCCTATAACATCCACCCTTTCTCTCTAAGTAAGAATATTCTTATAATATTCCCTTGTACCCTAACTAGCCTCTCAAACCTTAGTTAGATCCTAACTAAGATAGTTACATTGGAGGAATACCCAAAATACCCTTGTCCGATAGTTCTTTTCTCTCTTTTCGATATCGGACAAACAAAAGTCTTTAAAATACTTCACAAACGCTTTTATCAAATGGCTATTTGAGTTGGTTGACCTTGAGTATAAGAATGATTGAAAGGTCATAGCATGAAGTACAATTGGGGGTTTAACAAGTACGGGTATTTAAAATGTCAAAAACCTAAAAAAATAGTTTCGGGTTTCT
>BQNB010191495.1:0-11693 GCA_026074375.1 Tanacetum coccineum | reverse complement strand
ATATTAGTATTACTACAGTACATACAGTGTGGAGAAAAACATTTGTCCAAGAAGCTGATTTGAGAGGACTGACAGCACCTTCTCCCACAACAGCAACAATTCTAACATCATCATCATCATCATCAGTTGAACATGATAATAAGTTTAATGATGATGAGTCATCATTATTCAAGAATGAAGAAGAAGAAGAAGAAGAAACAGAAGATAAGGTTGTTGTTGTTATATTATTATAAGGTAATAAGCAGGTGAAAAAGCTCCTCTGATGGACATGGAACAAGGACACAAGATATTGTAGTGACAGTAAAGATGTCACATTATTCATCACTCTAACCAATCTATATCTATACTAATCTATATCTATATTGTTATATAAAGTATTTACAATGTGGGTCTCATCAAACAAATAAGATAAGGAGGTGCAATCTTGACCATCCATCTTATTTTAGAAAATCACATCATAGAGTGACATGTGTCACTTCTTAATTAAAAAATCACTTTTATTTTCAATTTGACATATCTTTGTATCTATTTATTTATTTTATGATTTAATTTCACTATATTTTCAAAAATTTCGTGATCTTTAATTCAATATTCATTTTGATATATTTTTATAAATTTTTAGTTTTTCACATTTTTAGTGGGTTTATTTTGAATTTTTTAACAACTTTAACTTTAATTTGAATACAAACTTGATTCGTAAAAGATATATACTTTTGGAGACAATGTTTGATGGGTAAGAGAGTGTATGAGTCTTTATACAAGCGAGAATGATGTTAATATGATGTTGCGGGAAAGCTACGGAAACCTAAACAAACGAATTCTCTAAGTGGGTAGGGAATTATAGGCGTGACAACCAGAGAAGATAAGCCCATGGGTTGAACATTAAAACCCATCTCAGCCCATATATATTGGTTCTTATCCTTTATTTTTGTTACTAACTGTTAGATATAGTATTCACTTTAGTCAATAGGTTAGGGGGTTTAGTGTAAATTTAGCTTTAATTATAGCCATATTAAGGTTATTGGGTTTCTCTACGGCCCAAGCCCATCCTCCCCCTCATCTCTATAAAAGGAGGTGAGGAGGGAAGGGTTTCACACATTAAATCTTCCAACCTGTTTGTTCTCTCCCTCATCTCTATAAAAAGAGGTGAGAGGGAGGGTTTTGTACTTCATTCTTTTCCTTACACAATAAACATATAATATTGAGGGTTATATTCTTGTGCATCTTTTATTTTCTGTCATACATAATCTGTTGGGGTGTGTTCGTCTTCAAGATCGGATTTATTCCGCACTAGTAACCAGGTTGTAGGGTGATCGAATCCTACAAGTGGTATCAGAGCTCAGGTTCGCGGGTTCTCTGGTTAACTAGGATCGATCAAGAAGAGGTCTTTGTTGTTTGGTTTTTCTGGAAGGAACAGGAGGGTTTTATTCTGTTTGGGCTACCAGGTTCTCGACAACAAAAGTTCTTGGTGTTGAGGTTTTTTGACGTCAAGGAACAACAGGGTATCGACAGGTAAAGGTTCTTGAGTTCTTCGATTGTCCGGGTCCGTGACAAGGTGTAGAAGACTTAAGGGAGTTATTGTACAAGGTAGTTTGTTTGATTCGGTGTTGTGAGGATTATATCACAAGGTTATCAGAATAAATAAAGGGTCGGAGAATAAGTCCGAGACTTGTCGAGGTTGCAAGGTTTCTTAGGTTACAAGAAATTGTTTTGCAAAATTAAAAGTACGACAAGGGTTACTTCAAAAAGCATAGGTTACTTTCTTGATTCAAGGGTTGTCGATTTGTTGGACGGTTTTATGCCCATGGTTCAATCGATATTTGAGTAAGAAAGGGTTTTGTTTTTTGAAGGGTTTCTTGGTTTGATCGATATCTAAGAAGGTTTATTCTTAGGGTTATATCGATAAAGCAAGGGTTTTTTACAAACGGGTTACTTTGCTAGATCGTGCTTTGTGTAGGTAAATTCACAAAAGGTTAAACGGTTAGCAAAGGGTTAAAAGAATGGCTAGTATGAATACTAGGTTAAACATCGAAAAGCTCGATGGGAATATTGTACAAAAGCATGGAGGTTCAAAACAAGTTGGGTTCAAACAACTTGGTCCTGGTGTTGAAACAGGAGTCCATGGAGTACATGATGAAAAAACGTGTTTGGTTTGAGGTGGAACTGCAGGGAGCTCAAGGGGATCGTGAAGCTGAGGTTTTTCAGGTTAGTAACGATGATACTGCAGTGGCTCAAAGACGGTTGGAGGACAAGCAACCTGAAGAAAAGACAAACACGGACTGCTTGGTAAAGGAGCAGAAAAAGGAATATCAGACAGGGCGAAAGATCAAGACGGGTAATGTTCTTGATTCTTATAATCAGAGGTCTACACAACAATGTACGAAAAGTAGGGTCGCCAAACATTTGGGTGTTTCAGTGTTATAGCAGCAGAATGGGTTGGTTAAGGAGACGAACGTGACACTCTTGGCTAAGGTACGTTGTTTTCTGATTCAGTCTGGTCTGTCCAAGGTTCTTTGGGCAGAGGATACAACCATGTCTACATATCTAGTGAACAAGGTCACCATCATCAGCGATTGAAGACGCCTATAGATATGTTAGGGTTTTTTGGTTGGCTTGCTAGTATTAAGCAAGGGATGCTTGAACCGGTCAAGGTCAAGTGCATATTCCTGGGATACCGTAAAAGGTATAGTGGGTAATAAAGCTTTGAAGGTTAGATGACGTTACTTCAAAGGTAGTGCTTTACAGGAATATGGGTTTCAATGAAAGTGGGGAGTACAAGAAAACTTTCATTGGTTCTGGTGTAGGTACGGGTTCAATGCAGGTGTTGCAAGGAGATGAGTTTGAGGTGGAACCACAGGACGGTCATACATTTGAGGTGGAACCTCATGGGAATGTCGATCATGTAGTTGGTTCACAGGAAGTACAAACTCAGGATTTGATATACTATCATCCAGCACGTGATAGGGAGCAACACTCAGTATGGGAACTATTCAGTATAGAGAAGACAGTAATGAGGCTGCTTTTGCAGTTGCTGCAGTGGAGAAGATTTATGCACATGAGTCATTGACTTTGTTGCTTGCGAGATAATTTCCATGTGGAAGGCTGGATTGAAAGATGATATGGATACTCGGTCAGATGTGTATGTGCTCAGCAACGGTTGCAAGAAATGCAGTGACGACAGCGATGGCTATTACTGGGAGTCTACACCAGGTATGTTCATACATCTATTTCTCTATATAGATGGTATGGTTTTTTCTTGCGGATGCAAGGCTGAGATCTGGATTACCAAGGGTTTGCTGGTTAAAGCAAAGGGAAATATACTTGGTTTGGAGATCATCAGGGATTAGAGTGGTAATACTCTAAGGGTGTCACAGTCCAGGATTCACAATGAAAAGTTGGTACAGACTTTGTTGAAGGGGCACTCCATACTGTCGTTGGAGGGTAGTCTATCAGGGGACTGTGATGTGGAAAAGAATGGTAAGTGGTCATGTATATATGCGGTTGGAAGCCAGGAGTATCAGATGGTCTGCACGAGACTTGACATAGCATCTGCAGATGTGGGTATGTTGGATAAGTTTGATCGTGGATTACAGACAGACGTACATATAGGTTGTTTGATTAGGGTTTTGATCCAAGAAGGTACAATTGTTGCTTTGTTCGTAAAGTTAAGTCTAGACAACTTAACGTGTTCGGTTGACGTGATTGTGTGAGCAACCGTAGAGGTGATTGTTTTAATCACTTATTTATTTTCAAGATCGAATTGCTGAGAGGTACGCTTTCTATTTACTTTTCATGTACGTGTTAACCATATGCTATTACTAGATCCAATCCGCTGCGTACTCGTAGTTATTTGATTACCTAGATGTTAAATCCCAACAGCCTTTGAGCCAATATCTGTATCATAATCAACAACAAAGGAATATAAAACTCATACGGCAGAATAGCTACTACTATCAAGACATACGAGCACACGATATTTGATAAATAAAATATTAGAATAACATGTTCTACTAAAAATGTTTACATAGTTCTTTATCAAAACACATCAGCAATAACTTCCGGCCATCATGATCACACAAAAAAGACTAACATGTCACTCGGCCATACAATTTATTTAGAAAGATAAGCAATTTCTAATAACCAAACAATTAAATAACACATTCCGAAAATGGAAATAAATTTATGTTTTACCAGGTGTTTGGTAGAGCATATTGGGCTTTGTAAAAACGTATTCTAATGTGAGAATGTGTGCTATCAGAATATAACTTAAACTCACAAAGCTAGTAGGCACTCTTTTATGCAAAGCTTCTCATTTTTGATAGCACAATAAGCCAAAAAGCACTTCCATAACGCTAGCCAAACACCCCCTTAATTTATTTTATTAACATGTTATTAAAAGCTAAGATCTAAAAGTCAAGTAAACGATCATTTTAATAATAGCAAATTCCAAAACCTTCAAATATTTCCCTGCTATTTAAGATAAACCAGAGTATTTTCCTTTTACAAGCCATTGAGTCCCAGACACGGAAATGGATGCACTAAACATACACATTGATGCCTTAATATCTATCATTTGAAATTAGTTTGAAACATTTAACAAAAAAAATACAGCATGTAATATAAAAAATGCAGATGCCCTAACTTAATGTCAGGGTGTGACACTTCTTTGTTATGGAGTTTTTTGGTATAATCTCTACGGAGAGTAATGTGAAAGCAATTATAGAATCAAGGTCAAGGGATCGTTTCAAATTAGTGGGTGAGACTGAAGTTATGAGAGTGTTTTGGTCACCTGTAAGAGATATGAGTGTACCTTGATAGAAAAATGACATGGAGAATGTGGAATGATTGGTTAAAACTGGTCCCAAGGAGCGAAGCCACGAATTCCCGAGTACCATATCGCATCCATGGACGGGTAGCACATGAAAATCAGTAACGAAATCAACTTCTTGAACTGAGAATTGAACAGATTTTAAGGTTCCACCTGTCTTAAGCGTGTGGCCACTGCCGACGTGAACTTGGAATGTATAATTGTCTGGTTGTGGTAGTGATAGGTGTTTTAGCTTGTTAGGCTTAGGATGGATGAAGCTATGGCTACTACCACTATCAATCAACGTAGATAGAAGGTGGCCATTAATGATGGCGGTGCAACGGAATGTCGATGGTTGTGATGATCCATCAAAAGAAAGTGTCATTGTGAAAATCTGGGATGAGTGATTTGGAGGAGTCAATAAGTCAAGAATCGGGTCAGGTGTTTGGTTTGGTGGATCCGGGTCAAAATTAATTAATGCCTCTGGTTCAGGTTCATAGACTGGCATGAAATTGGGCCTTACACTTGTGACCGGGCCAAACTTATCATCACATTTGAAACACAAGCCCTTTTCCGTCTAATCTGGACCTCTTGTGGAGTGAGCCTACGAAAAGTTGTCTGACTAGGGTTAGGGTTAGGGTTTAGGCCCACTTTTGGTTGTGACGGCGCTGGAATTGATGGGGAGGCTGTAGCGACCGTTTGGTTGGTGATAGGTGTGGGTCGATAATTCGGTTTTTGTGAAGGTGGATACATTTGTTGTGATGATAATTTATCTTCTATCAACCTCGCGAGACCCATGGCTTCAGATACGGAAGTGGGTTTTAAAATTTGTAGCTCTCGGTGAATTTCAGGTTTTAAACCAGAAAGAAAACAATTAAGAAGAGCTCTAGGAGACGAACCAAATACTCGATTCGATAGAGTTTCGAATTCAGTTTGGTAAATTGCGATGGTGGAATGTTGATAGAGCTTGTACAAGGCAGCTTCATGATTAATGAAAGATGAGGGGCCAAATCGGAGTTCAAGAGCCCTACAAAACTCCCCCCATGTTGTCAATTGTTGATTTTGATAGAGCCAATTAAACCAAGGACATCGCCTATAAAAAAATAAACCGCTTGAATCCGATGTTCTAACGGAGTATTGTGGATGGTGAAATATCTTTCTGTTTGAATGAAGGAGGTGGGGTTTGAAAATTGAATTTCATTCTTTTTAGATGTAATAGATGCTAGTTGTGTTTGGGTGGATTGTAACTGGTTGTTTGTATTTTGAGATGATTGCAAAAATTCTTCTATGCTAGCATCATGGCTAGAAATTGTTGTTTGTAGTTGGTTTGTGATTGCATAAGGAGATGTGAGGTTATCTTTGGTATTTTGAGCACGAGTGAGCATGATTGAATGCTCAATGAAAGCACCAATGATAGGCTATAATCCTCTTTCGAGTAGAGGTATACTCCTAAATTGTAAAACGAAAGGAAAAGAGAAAATGGTAGAGAGAAGAATACTGTTTCATTGATATCTTGTGAAAGATTACAATATTTATAGTCAAAAAACGGAAATGCTAGGAAAGGACATAAAATAACATAATGAATGGACAGTTGGCCCTAAGTCATAGTTGGACCATAACGTGTAGTGGAACTCTACATGGCATTGTCTTGTGATGTGAGGGTAGTTACTTGATGGTCCTATGTGGTCTCCGACCCTTTGTGGTTGCATCACCTAGAAACATAAGAAGGAGGAGTTAACTCTTGTTGAGTTGGGCAATCATCTACATATTGAGGAGTCCCTCAATGCGCAGGATAGTGACAAGTCAAAGGGAAAAAATGTTGTTGGTCCACAGTGATTGGACATGGTTGTGTAGTCTTATTTCTTGTTAAATACCTCCTTTAACAGTAGATACTTTGCGGCCAACCCAAATCTGCAAGCTTATTCGAACCAGAAGATGAAAGATGTATATTTTAAGGTTTTCATCACGATGAATTTAAAACGCCCTTTTCGTGACAAAATCTTAAGAAACAACTATTACTTCCTTGATTAAATTAGCAGCTTTTTGCTCTTGAAAAAAACACCTTCTTTCTCATCTGATCAAGCAACCGCCCCACCTGAAACATAGCTCATTACAAGATGAAAATATTGAGCATCTTTCATTCTCCGCCATTATGTCACTATTCCCCTGATGCAAAAAGGTGATGATAATTCAACTTCCTTATGTACAAATCTCTCCCCCTTTGTAAACTTTTGCATGGCATATGATCTCCATTAATCCTTACTCGTCACAAAACACAGGTTACCCAAATTCCCTGACCAGGGTTTCACCTTTTCAAACTCTTGATCGATTTGTTTTTTACGACTCATTCGAGTTGGTGGGAATCAATACAACCAATTTCCTGTTAAGACCCCTACCACGAGGGTCTGTTTTTTTTTCTTTTTTCCCACACCCCTTTCGTGAAGCGTTGGGTTCAGACCCTCCGGGCGTAGGCGGGCTTAAGAGGATGTTGGGTTGTCAAGTTTCAGCAATTCGAATGGGTCGGAAATAAATCGTGCAAGAGTTTATACTACTACTCAAACTGGTTTTCCCTCAGGTATATCCGTGGGAAATCCCGTGGGTAAGGGCCCTTATCCACGGATTTCCCACGGAATTATTCCGATGCAAAAACCTTCGTGGGTAAATTTTTTCCCACTGATTTTCCCACGGAACGTTGACTATTTCCCACGGATTTCCCACGTTGTCTAGCAACCATTTTTCACATTTTTGCCATAGATTTCCCATAGTTATTTCCCACTGATTTCTCACGAAAATTTCCCACTGATTTCCCACATTTTTTACCAACAATTTTTGCCACAGATTTCCCACAGTTATTTCCCACTGACTATTTCCCACGGATATTTTCCCACTGATTTCACACGAATGTTCGACCCTTTTTTTGCCACATATTTCCCACTGTTTTTTACACACGGATTTCACACATTATTTTCCACAAATTTCCCACAAACAATTTTTACCACTAGAGAGATTGCCGGTAGCAACGACATGAACTTTATGAACCAAAATAAACTGTATGAACCAAAATAAAAATCAACCCACATGAACTATATGAACCTGAATTTTTGATTTACTTCAAAATGATAGTTATACCTAGCATTATATACATTCTAAGTTACACTATATGTTCTATACAACACTAACAAAATCACGTTCGGCCGTAAAAAACAACAGATTCGACATCGGCATAAGCTTCCATATCAATAGCTTCTAACAATCACCCATAATCAATTTGAGTAGACGTCATGCTTAACTGTATATCCACACACACAAAATACATCAGTTTAAAACGAGTAATCATTTAATCAAGTGATTAAAGTAATTTTGAGGTTTGGTCTGATAAAAGTTGAAATAATAAGTTATCCTACATACTTTTCATGAGAAATAATAAGTAGTGAGCTCACATAGATCACCGTTAGCAAAGGTGTTCTGAGAAGATTTCAGAGGCAATTCGTCGTAACTGCAAGTTTTAACCATACAAAAGAGACATCAGTCACTAATCATGTGAGAGCAGTTGATGACCTGAAGCGACCAACATTTTCAGATAATATACTAAAAACCGAAAAGCAGAAGAAAACATTAAGAAAAGGTATTGCGTCTCAATATATATACAAATGGTACATGAAAAAACATAATTACGCAAGCCAACAGTGATGACAGCAAAACGGTAAGTAGTTATGCAAAAAGCTACGAAAACAATAAACATTTGGAAATATAATAATGAGATACAAGTCAAAATAGAGTAGATGAATCCATCCTTTTGTGTAACCGGACCCTTGAACCAATCTACCAAAGTAATATCGAAAGTTGTACACCTGTGACATACCCAAAAGCAAGATTTTCTTACCTTTGCAGACATTCAGGATTCCTGGATATATACAACAAATGCAAGTAACTCCAGACCATTTCCTACCATAATTTCTTGAATCGATTTGGAAATAAGAACCTGAATACAGAACCACATCAATAGGCGTTACACTTCATTTGGAAATAAGAGCCGGGAGACAGAACCACATCAATAGGCGTTCATTATATGTTATCGTTTTAAAGACAATCAATGATTGCAGAACACTTATTACAAAAGTTTCAACACAATTTCTAAGTTACTATAGATGCAACACTTCATGTTAATACCTCATGTTCTGATTTTGAAGGGAGAGAATTGGTTGTTTTTCTGTGTTGTGGCTTTATGAATGAACGACGTTTGACCCTAAATACCTCTGAGTCAGATTAGTCGCTATAACATGTACACTTAACTTTAGCATGGATATTGGATTGAGGAGCTTCATCAATCACTCAAGAAGCTTCATCCTTTTCCTTAGCTATGTCTTTACTACTGTTATCATCTTGTGACAGTAAAGAACAAAGTATGGTTAGGTTACATCTTGTTCCAAGTGTGTAGTGTCTTTTAACGATTGAAGATAGAGCAATAAGTTTGAACTTACATGGGTAACAATGATCTCAGGAAAAGAATGCTTCAAATTGCAGCCCTCCTCATAATCAATGTCGCAATGTGGATGGTATCCATCTTCTTTAGCTAGCGGGTACAATGTAGGCGGTAGAGCCATGGCACTTCCAGTTTTTAAAATGAAGTTGAACCTCATTGACAATATCGATATCATCCTCAAATATCCTAGAAAGTGCCTCTATATCAAGTGTTCATCCCTTACAGAGAGTGTAAAGTTGCTACCACAGGGCAAGTCAAGTGGTTTTAATTCTGAAGCAATTCAAATTGTACCATGTTAATACTTATGAGAGACTAAAAATAAAATTAAAAGTTGAATATATTAAACCCCAGAAAGATTCAGCTCACATGATACATACAAATTGTCCATAACTTGCAAATACTGATATGAATTTGATTACAAATCTATGACGACTTCCAAAAGATCAAGCTCATGGTTTTTACCTCCCAACGGATACATCCTATTTACAATGAAAAAAACAACTTTAAAAAAGAGCGATTAAAGATAAGTAGATAAAAATATGGTCAGACTATTACAAGGATCTACCAAAAGCAACATAATACACCTCACAGGTCCAAAGATGGCACACAAATGAACACTTGAAATTGACTACCAAATTAGATGATAAAGCGATTAACTCAATATGTTTTGCAAGTTAAGAAAAGCATTACAAGTGTAAACAAAACAATAGCAACTAAGGGTTCATATTGTGGGTTTGAGTATAAGGAAACGCAAACAGAATATGATCGAAAGTGTTCGCCGTAAAGGCATAGGTCTTAAAGTAGAAAATGAAACCCGTAATCTTATCTTGGGTGGTTTAGACTTAGATCATCAAGATCATTCATGTCAAAATTAGTCTTTTAAATTTATGGTTACAGCCAAACCAATTATCTTACAGAACTAAAGATCTTATAGCTACTTTCTGTATAAATATTAGTCAAAGCATTGACGTAGATAATTAAAAAACCGATCCTCACTTCAGCACACCTCAGTTATCTAAGTGTATCACTAATTCTCAAATGCCCCTAAAGCAGACAAGTAACTGCGATAAATTATGGGTAGGACAAAGAAACAAAGATTAAAAAATATAAAGTATAGTTCTTACCAAATCGCGGCCATTTCGCTAGTTGGTATTTGCTTGTGTAGCGATTCATAGAAAATCCTTAACGGGTCTCTCTGAAGATAGTTTGTAGTTTGTACTTTGATGATGATTTGGAGTTGGTGATAGATCTGATTTTTATTTTGGGGGAAAAAGATATGTGTGACTCAATGAAAGGATGGAGGGATCTCAAAATGTGATTTTGATTTTGGGGAAAATATAAAGCGGGATAATGAAAATGTTTTAGGGGGAAGAATAAATTTTGGAGAAACCTTTTAAAATTAACTATAAAAACATACGATTTTTAATATTTGACCACAAAAGTAATTTTATAAATTGATTTATGAGAAAGTTTAATTGCAAATATAATTATTTTCGTATGGAGGGCATTAAAACCAATGTTTTAAAAACCGGGTTTCTAATCGACTCGGTCGAGTCATTGGGTTACCGGTTCAACTAGTTCGACCACCGGGTTAACCCGGGTCACATCAAAAACCAAAACCCAGTCGGGTCTCGAGAACCGGGTTAACCCGGGTCACTTCAAGCCCGGCGGGTCTAACCGGGTATCGATACAATAAATGTCATAAACGGACACATGAAACACACAC
Organism: Tanacetum coccineum; assembly: GCA_026074375.1. Classification (NCBI taxonomy): domain Eukaryota; kingdom Viridiplantae; phylum Streptophyta; class Magnoliopsida; order Asterales; family Asteraceae; genus Tanacetum; species Tanacetum coccineum. The sequence goes on along the minus strand of BQNB010191495.1, from coordinate 677 downwards.
GTGTAGATATTCATACATAAGTAATGATTTGTTACACAAAAGGTTATACCTAAACCAACACGTACACTTGCGATACTCACATGAATAGTTAAGTTAATAAAAAAACACATATAATATGAAACTAAAAACACATATATAGGCATACTAAGTGACGTGGGAATGTGTAAGTAGGCAGAAACGTAAAGACGGTATTTTGTGGGAAATCTGTGGGTATTTACACACGTATTTCTTACGGATTTATCAACTTGGTGGGAAATCTGTGGGAAATTACCCACGACTTTTCCACGGACATAATCGTGTGAAATTTTCCACATGTAAATTAACAAACGATAGTCAAAATCTGTAGGAAATATGTAGCCGTGGCAAATATGTGTGAAATTTGCCAGAATTTTTCCACGGATGTCGAATTAACAAGAATAGTGGAAAATCTGTGGGAAATTTGCCACAGATTTCACACGGATTTCACACGAAAACTTGGTCAACAATTTACACCAATTCGGTGGGTAATTTGTGGGTATTCCGTGGAAAATTTCACACTAGATTTTTTCCGTGGGAAAAGTCCGTAGGTAAAAGCTGTTTTTGTAGTAGTGTTTGTATGTATATATCTTTGTTTAAATTCAAATATACACATATATGATATATGGTTTTGATGCACTAAAATTATCATAATTTATGCA
>BQNB010191493.1:0-11693 GCA_026074375.1 Tanacetum coccineum | reverse complement strand
TAAAATGAAAAACACGTCTCCATACGGGAACTTGGTCATGGGGTATATGAGCATTAATAGCGAGATGATGATGACGACTAGGACGGGACTTAGAATCTGAAATAGGGCTTCCATGAGTTGATAGGCATTTTGAGTGAGAGGGAAAATGAGGTGGTTTGATTTTTGAAATGAATGATAGATGAAGGAGGAGAAAGGATTTTTATAATGGAAAGGATGCGCCGCTGGTTTATGGGAAAGGGTGAAGGAGGTTTTGAATTTCAAATGGTTTAGGCTTGATACACAAGATTTAGAGTTTAGACATCATGTCTCGGACGAGGTGGAAAGAAGTCGCAAGAGTGTGCTAGTCTTATAAATAACACATAGCCTATAGCACTTATCCAAATATTTCATAGGTAGAATATAAGCACTATAGTTACCTAAGAAGATAAGGGTTAAAGATTTGTTTACCTTTTGGCATTGGGAATTTGCAACACGTGATCATGGTAAAAAAAATTAATAATAATTTTTTTGAGAAGACTCTAATAGTAAAAAAAATAGTTTATATAAATTGATCATATTCAGACCAATCAAAAAGTCCAAAAAGTTTCCGTAAATATATGCCCAAAAACAATAATTCGGCCCATAACAAGATTGGGTACAAGTAAAATTTTTGACCAGATCCGCGGTTCCATTACCTGAGCGTTGTCGGTTCTATTCATGAACCGAACCGGTGGAACCGGCTTATTGGGCCTTAATAAGATTTAGTCCTGGAACAGCGGTTTCCATTTTCTTGATCATCCTTCAGCGAGCTTTTTAAGAAAACAAATAATATAGTAGATCTTTAAAAATATTTGTAGTTTTTGAAATTCATTTGATCGGTTTTTAAAGCGTTTAAATTACAGTATACTCTAAAGAACTTTGGTAACCTGCTCTTGATACCAATTGTGAAAACTAGAAGGGGGGAGGGTTGAATAGTTTTCCCTAATTATTATTTTAATTAAAATATCCGGTTGATTATTTTTAGATCTATTGTTGTAAAGAAATAAATTATTAAGTTAGCATGACAAATAGTAACAAAGGATATGTGACAGGGATATTTATAGTGGTTCGGCTACAAGGTCTCCTACCTTGCCCTACTTCACTCCCCGAGGCACCTACTCGAGAGTTCGAATTCACTAGTCACCAATCTCCTTTAACCGGAGGAGAAGCCTCACAATGTCGTTTACCCCCTTGAACGGTACAAAGCTAAATACGAGATTCTTCATATGGTAGAATCACACCAACACCTATTTTCCCTTTACATAATATCAAGGTATATCCTTATGTTCCAACACGAAGGAACAAAGTACCTTATACTACTTGCCCTCTACTAGGTGCCAAGTATTTATACCAACATCTTTTGTATCACAACTATGAGATGAGAAACTTCTGCCATAAAACATGCTTGAAGAGTTCATCTCGTATGCAAAGCTTGATAGAACTTCTCCTAATAAGAAATATATCAAAACACTAAAATGAAGTAAACCATGATTAAGGATCAGATGATTACTGAATATCTGAAGTAAAACTATGTAAAAAGGATTGTTAAACAAGTGAAAATGAGTTGGTATTTAGAGAAGTGAGTTTTATTTTTCACCGGTTCTGTTTGTTCAACAGAACCGGCTAGTTATCGAACAGAACCGGCGTACAGTAACTAAATCCGAATTTTAATTTGTAAAATCTTAATAGATCATGTGTGATCTTATGAGATCATGTTCAGATTTGGTAAGAAAAGTAGGTTTTGCTATAATGTAAATATGTTTGAGAACTTTTATGTAGAGTGTACATTTTTATTCTAAAAATGTATGTATGTAAGTGTTAATATGAAGGATGGTTTGATGAGTTAGATAAGCTATTGGTTTAGGACACATGAATTTCATTTCTACTTTCGATAAGTTTATGTTTTGTCATTAACAAAACAAAGGTGGATCGTAGAATATAAATAAATATTTTCATGGTTTATTTGTATTAACATACACTAACAGACCATTATCAATTGAAAACCTCATCAATTCTCCTTCCTCCTTTAAGTTATCAAGAAACCTTAGAAACTAACTTTCCCATGGCACATAACTTCCTTTCTCTAGCAATGGAGGTATTTGTTCAAAACCAGCCTACGCAAGTGTTTGTTAATTAGTAGTTGACATGTTTAAAAATGTGTATCAATACAATGCAATCTGGTTCGTTTTTGAAGATAAAGACTTGCTATCGTGAAATCAAAACTGAATGTTACAAGAACTTCTTTTAGGTAACACAACGAATTTCCGAAACCAACTATATTTCATAACAAACAAGTAATTCCGAAACTTCCAATGTATTACGAAAGTTTGAAAGCCTAATAACGTTGTAGCCTAAGTTACAAGAGCCCAAACTTACGAAACCCTAAAATCTAAAAGTTGCAAATTCTGAAAGTAATACCTAAACACTTTGTGATATTGAAAGTTCTACACTATCGTAACCTTTGAACTTTTACCAAAACTATAATTGATTACCGAAACCTTGACTTCCGAAAGTTCCACAATACCATAACCTTGAATACCGTAACCTTGAGTATCGTAACCTTAAATACCAAAAGTCCATAAATACCGAAAGCACAAAATTCCAAAAGTTCAATTTTCCGAAAGTACAAATTACCAAAAGTCCAAAGTTTCTAAAGCTCAATTTACCGTAGCTAAACAATCCTGTAAGCTCAAGGACGCGTAACTCCAACTTTCGTAATTCCATAATTGTGCACGAAAACTATTTTTATCCATAACTTCCACAACTTTTGTAACTTTTCTAAAACTAAAACACTTAGATTTGATTTTACATGTTTGAAACACACTCATACAAATGATATTTCTACAAATACTAAGTGTTTCCAAAATACCAAAAGTTTGTTAGAAAGCGGTTACCGAAACCCTTTATGTGATTGACATAGTTTTACGAAAGTTCAAATTGGAGTAGAAAAATAGTTACCGAAACTAAGTTGTTATTCTCAGAGTCTTCCGAAAACTTTACCAATACTAGAAAACGGTTAACAAAAGTGAAATATTGTTTTCCGAAAGTGTCGAAAGAACTAAAAACTGTTACCGAAAGTACTTTCGTACCTTAACAACGGTTACTGAAAGCTCTAAAAACTTATAAATTTTGATCTAAACTTAAATCTACACGTTAAAATTTCATAAACTATGTAATAGTATCTACTTTCGATGTTTAGAAAGTAAAATGAATGCTTTTTGTATCAAATTAGCGTCAAATAGTAAAATTATCACAAAAGAACTATGAAACCTAAACGAATACTCATACCGAAACCTCTTAAGATCAAATTCGACGTGATTTAGGCTCTTTGATTCACAAATAACACAATTTAGATCTCTCTCGGTGATAGATACCACTTGTTACATATCATATTTGCATTGAGTGTCATATGAGAAGGTTAAGAGAGAAATCTAGAGATGTATTTTTCCAATTTTCGAATTTTCATTAAAATAGAGTAAGGAAGGGAAGTAGAGAGTTACAAATGAAAAGGATTAACTAACTATGTAAGGTTTTCCCCCTATTTATACTAATCTCCTACCCTACTTAATGAAATGGTAATTTGGTCAATTTAAGTAATGTTGACCAAATTCCTTTATCACAATATAAATAAATACTAAATTTATGTTGGGATTAAAAGCCTTCTTGAAGTTACTGCTGCTAAGTTAATGCTGCTGGTGTATAAGTTAGAACTGCTGGTGTTAAAAGTTAATGCTGCTAGTACAAAAGTTATAACCGCTCAAAGATTAAGACTGCTGAAAGAGTTTCTACTGTCAGAAGAGAAAGGATAAAGACAAAAGAAAGGATAAAGATTGTTTGGAGATCAAGATTACTTACGTGATAAGTATTTGATATTTATAGAATAGATCATAGAGAATATTCTAAGTTTTAGGAATATATTGTAAATCGACTAGGACTCCTTGGTGTATAAAAAAAGGTCCTAGGGCATAGAGTTTATAACAACAATCACAATCTCAATCATTTACACAAGTTCCAAAAACGAGTCATTCATAGAATTATCATAGCTTTAAGGTTTTGTAACCCTAATACTAGGAGAGTATTCGTATTATTTGTAATAATAATATTGGAGCTTTTATTGTTGAATTGTGTGTTCATAGAGTTACTGTTTCATTAAGAATTCTTCTAATATTAAAGATTATATTTCGCATAATCTTTAATACACTTAATAAAGTTTCTACTATAGTTGTGTTAGATTTATCTAATATAACTAAACCTTAAACAAGCTTAAGGAATTCGATCTATAAACTTTGCTAGAAGATATGGATTCAGAATCTGCACATATGGTGGCTGCATCTAAGGTTCTAATGCTTAAACCTGGTGAGTTTGAGTTATGGAGGATGAGAATAGAATAATACATCCAAATGATTGACTATGCTCTATGGGAGGTCATAGAGAATGGAAACACTGCACCAAAAACAACAGTTGTGGAAGGTATTGAGAAAGTAATACCTCCTAACTGCTGAAGAAAAGGCTCAAAAAGGTTAAAAGTGAAGGCCAGAAGCACCTTGATGATGGGAATACCTAATGAACATCAGTTAAAGTTCAAATCCATTAAGGATGCTAAGTTGCTGCTGGAAGCTATTAAAAAGAGGTTTGGTAGGAATGCTGCTACAAAGAAAACTCAAAGAAATCTCTTGAAACAGTAGCATGAAAACTTCACTGCTCCTAGTTCAGAAACCCTTGATCAAACTTTTGATAGGCTTCAGAAGCTTGTAAGTCAGCTGGAGATTTTGGGTGAAACACTTTCACAAGAAGATGTGAACCAGAAGATGTTGAGAAGTTTGTCACCAGAATGGAACACACATGCTGTTGTGTGGAGGAATAAGCCTGAATTAGAAACAATGAGCATGGATGATCTCTACAAAAATCTCAAAGTATATGAACCAGAAGTCAAAGGTACATCAAGCTTAAATACAAGCACACAAAACATGGCTTTTGTGTCCTCTAACAACTCTGGCAGCACTAATGAAGCGGTTAACACTGCTCATGGAGTTTCTGTTGTTAGCACTCAAGTTTCAAATGAGGATCTACAACAACTCCATCCAGATGACTTAGAAGAGATGGATTTGAGATGGCAGATAGCTATGTTGACTATGAGAGCTAGAAGGTTCCTGAAGAATACAGGAAGGAGGATTACTATGAATGGCAATAAGTCCATTGGTTTTGATAAATCTAAGGTGGAGTGCTACAACTACCACAAGAGAGGACACTTTGCTAGGGAGTGCAGAGCTTTAAGAAACCAAGACAAATAGGAATAGGGAAAGCTCAAGAATGATTAATACTAGTGGAGATAACTACTTCTAATTCCTTGGTGTCATGTGATGGTCTTGGTGGATATGACTAGAGTGATCAGGCAGAGGAATGACCTACTAACTATGCACTCATGGCATACTCATCTTCAAGTTCTGATTCTGAGGTATCTAATGATTCTACTTGCTCAAAATCTTGTCTTGAAACTGTTGAAGTGCTTAAATCTCAATATGGACAACTATTGAAAAGATTGAGAAATCTGAGGTTAATGTTTGTCGCTTATAAGACAGGTTTACATCTTAGAATAAAGACTGAATTTATAAAAGAATAAGTCTGTTTATGTAGAAAAGATTAACTGCTTAAAATGGGACATTCAAGTAGCAGAGATAACTATTGGGGAGCTTAGGAAGAAGCTAGAAATAGTTTAAAAGGAAAAAAGATGACATTTAGTTTAATGTAGACAAATTTGAAAATGCATCTAAAAGCTTAAACAAGATTAGAGAGAGTCAGATTGTAGACAATTGCAAGAAAGGTTTAGGCTATAACGCAGTTTCACCTCCCCTAATTAAGAAATTTTCAAGCCTCCAAAACCTGACTTGTCATTTACTGTCTTAGAAGAGTTTACAAATGAGCCTGTAGTTAAGAACAGTGAAGCTAAGGCTAGTGAACCAAAGCCTAAAGCAGTAAAACGAATAATGGTGCTCCAATTATTGAGGATTGGGTGTCAGATAGCGAGGAAGAAAATATGTCTCAAACTAAGATTGAAAAGAAAACAGCTAAGCCTAGTTTTGTTATGATAGACTTTGTCAAAGCTAAACAAACAAACAAAACTGATAGGAAAACTACTAAACAAGTTGAGCACAATAGGTGAAAACACTCACATTCCTAAAGGCAATCAAAGAAACTAGAATAATATGATGTCTTAGAGAGTAGGAAATAATTTTGAGATGTTTAACAAAGCTTGTTATATGTGTGGAAGTTTTGATCACTTGCCAGTTAATTGTAATTATCAAAGGGTGGTAAAACCTGTTTGGAACAATGCTAAAAGGGTGAGTCATTAAAATTTTGCCAAAAAGACGCACCTCTAACCTAAAAAGAACATGGTTCCAAAAGCAGTACTAATAAAGTCTGGCTTAGTATCAGTTAATAATGCTAGACAAAATATTTGAATAATAGCAGTATTATTTAATACTGCTAGACAAATTAATGCTGCTTACTTAAAAACAATAGTGAATGCTGCTAGACCAATGCCATATCTTTCTAAAGCAACACATTCAACTATTAAGAGGCCCATTCATAAGAATGCAACATTTAAAAACAATAATTTTAATCAGAGTGTTAATACTGTTAAGGATAATAATGTTAATACTGTCAGGCCAAAAGCAATATTTAATGTTGTCAGGCCAAAAGCAGTAGTTAATGTTGTTAAGAGAAATAATGTTAATGCTGTTAAATCCTCAGCTTGTTGGGTTTGGAAACCAAAGACTAAAGTTTTAGACCATGTTTTTAAACACAACAGTGCATTAATCACCTTAAAAAAATTTGATTATGTTGATGCACAAGGCAGATCCAAGTCAGTGATGGCTTGGGTCCCTAAAAGAAACTGATTTTCTTATCTAATGTGCAGGGCAATCCACAAATGGATTTACATGATTAAGGAGTGATTTGGTGAGAAAAAGAATTGAGAGAGTTGGTGAGAATAAAAACAGAAAGAGAGCTGTGTGCTATAAAAACAGATAGAGTGATTTGGTGAGAAAAAGAATTGAGAGAATTAAGTGAGCATAAAAATAGAAAAAGAGTTGTGTGATATAAAAACAGATAGAGTGTACAAGGGAGTAAAAGAATTAAGAGATAGTGAGTTAAAAATAGAAAGAGAGGACCTTTATTTTTAATGGATCTTAAGTTTGGAATATAATTGGAGTTAATGCTGGTGACTCAAAGTTACTGCTGTTAGACATAACTTACTACTGTTGGTTGTAAGTTAATGTTGCTAGACATAAACTTACTACTGCTGTTGAAAGTTAATGCTGCTAGGCATACCTTACTACTGCTGGTGATGGTTAATGTTGTTGAGGGTATTTTCATAAATACTCCGATTAATGGTTTCCATCAATCATTTAATAAATTTCACTCTTTCATATACTCTTTAATCATAAACCCTAACTCAATTTTATCATCCATAATCAAAACCCAACATAAATGGCGAATCTAAAGTTTGCAAATACTCATAACATGGTCACGTTTTTTGCTAAACCCGCTAAAAGTAAAGGGTTTGAGCAGATTGTGGATTTTCTTAATGCACACACTATAAAGTATTCACTAATATATACTTTGTGCATTAAATAATTTTGGGCTACTGTTAAGGCAAAAATTGTCAATGGGGAAGTACAGTTACAAGCCTTAGTGGATGGAAAGAAGATCATCATTACTGAGACAATTGTAAGAAGAGATCTTCAACTAGAAGATGCTGAAAGTGTTGATTTTCTACCCAATGCTACCATCTTTGAACAACTTACATTAATGGGGTATGAGAAAATTTCACAGAAGCTTACTTTCTATAAGAAATTCTTTTCCCCCATAATAGAAATTCCTTATTCATACTATTTTGCAATGCCTAAGTTCTAAGACTACCGCATGGAATAAGTTTAGTAGCACTATGGCTTCTACAATTATCTGTTTAGCTACAAACTAGAAGTTCAACTTTTCAAAGTATATATTCAAAAGTATGGTAAAGAACTTAGATAATGCTGGTAAATTCTTGATGTATCCAAGGTTTGTACAAGTGTTTGTGAATCAACAACTTGAAGGGATGCCTACTCATAAGAGAATTTACATTGCACCCTCTCATACTAAGAAGCTATCTAGGAATATGAGAAGGGTAAGGAAAGGTTTTTCTGGAAAGGAAACACCATTATTCCAAACAATTATGGTACAAGATCAAGCAGAAATAGGTGAAGGTTCAGCAATACCCACTGATCCCCATCACACACCCACCATTATTCAACCATCAACATCTCAACCCCAAAAGGCTAAAAACCCTAGGAGGTCAAAGAGAAAGGATACTGAGGTACCTTAGCCTAATGGTCCTATAACCAATGTAGAAAATGAGGCTGTCAATGAGGAGATGGATCACAGTTTGGTGAGGGCTGCCACTATTGCTACTAGCTTTGATGCAGAGCAGTATAGGGGTAACATTCATAAGACCCAATCCAAGGAAACACTTAATGAACTAAGTTCCCCTTGAACTAGTCCAGGTAGTGGTCCCAGGTGCCAAGAAACCATAGGGGATACTATTTCTCAAACTAGGTTTAAGAATGTATCTAAACATTCTAATAATCCACTGCTCGCAAGAGGTAACACACTTCAAAGTGGTGAGGATAGTCTGAAATTTAATGAATTGATGGAACTATGTATAAATTTACAACAAAGGGTTCTTGATTTAGAGACTACAAAGACCACTCAAGCTACTGAGATTACAAGTTTGAAAAGGAGAGTCAAGAAGCTAGAAAGGAGGAATAAGTCAAGAACTCATAGACTTAAAAGATTATACAGAGTTGGTTCATCGTGAAGGGTAGAATCCTCTGAAGATGAAGGTTTAGGTGAAGAGGATGCATCCAAACAGGGGAGGAAAGCTGATATTGATGCTAATGAAGACATTTACTTGGTCAATGTTTAGACTGATGAAGAAATGTTTGGTGTTAATGAATTAGATGGTGATGAGGTGATTGTTGAAAGTGTAGATGTTGTTAACACTGCTGAGGAAACAAGAAGTGTGGTTGAAGAAGTTACCGTTGTTACAATTCCAGTTAGGGCTGCTACAACTACAACTACAACAACTGCAATAACTGATGTTGAAATGACTTTAGCTTAAGCACTGACATAGTTGAAGAGTGCAAAAACCAAGACTGATAAGGTTGTGATACAAGAACCAGAGCAGGGTATAACAACACCAACACTTACAAAAACAACTGCTGCTACAACAATTACAGTTGTTAGCACAAGACCCAGAGTAAAAGGGCTTTTTATTTATGAACATTAGCAAGCACCTACACCAACCGTTTCTTCACAACAACCATCACAGGTCAAGGTTCAGGACAAGGGTAAAGGCAAAATGGTTGAACCAGAACCTGTGAAGAAAATGTCTAAAAAAGAACTACTAAGGCTTGATGAAGAACTTGCCTTTAAGCTAGAAGAGGAAGAAGAAAGGCTTACCAGAGAAAAAGCTCAACAAGTTGAAGAAGCCAACATAACTTGGGATGATGTTCAGCCTAAAATTGATAATGATTATCAGTTGGCTCAAAGACTGCAAGCTCAAGAGCAAGATGAATTGACTGATGAAGAAAAGGTAAGATTATTTGTACAATTCTTAGAACAAAGAAGAAAACATTTTGCAGCTAAGAGAGCAGAAGAAAAGAGGAACAGACCACCAACAAGAGCTCAACAAGGGAGTATCATGTATACTAATCTGAAAAACATGGAAGAATGGAAGCCCAAAGGTTTGAAGAACAAGTCATTTGCCAATATTCAAGAATTGTTTGACAAAGCAATAAAAAAGGTGAATACCTTTGTTGACTACAGAACTGAGTTGGTGGAAGAGAGTTCCAAGAAGGCAAAAACAAAGCAGGAAGAAAGTTCAAAGAAAGCTGAAGCAGAATTAGCATAAAAGATGAGTTTAAAGAGAGCAGGAGAAGAGCTGGAACAAGAAAGCTCTAAAAAGCAAAAGTTAGAAGAAGACAAAGAGTCTACAGAGCTTAAGCAATGTTTGGAAATAATTTCAGATGATGGAGATGATGTAACTATTGATGCTACACCTTTATCTACTAAATCTCCAACCATTGTTGACTGCAAGATCTACAAAGAAGGAAAGAAAAGATATTTTCAAATTATCAGAGCAGATGGTAATTCTCAGATGTATTTAACTTTTAGAAAGATGCTTAAAAACTTTGACAGAGAAGACTTAGAAGTTCTTTGGAGTATAGTCAAAGCAAGATTTAAAAAGACAGAGCCAGTGAATTACATGGATAATTTCTTACTTCTTAATTTGAAGACCATGTTTGAACATCATGTTGAAGATAATGTATGGAAGAATCAATAAGGATTAGTTAAAGTGCAGAACTGGAAACTTTATGATTCTTGTGGAGTTCATTGTGTAACATTGCAATCCATGTTATTTTATCTATTGGTTGAGAAGATGTATCCACTTACAAATTACACACTACATCAGATGTTCAATAATGTGAAGCTTCAAGTTGATTATGAGTGTGAAATGGCATTTGAGCTTCTTAGATTGGTCAAGAAATAGCTTAAGGAAGGCTATGTACCTAAATGAAGTGTTTGGAAGCATCCTCCTGGTGATTGATGAAGCTTTGAATGAAACTTGATGATTTTGGAGATAAATATCAAGTTTAGGGGAGGATTGTTGGGATTAAAAGCCTTCTTGAAGTTATTGCTGCTAAGTTAATGCTGTTGGTGTATAAGTTACTACTCCTGGTGTTAAAAGTTAATGCTGCTAGTACAAAAGTTACAACTGCTCAAAGATTAAGACTGCTAAAAGAGTTTCTACTGTCAGAAGAGAAAGGATAAAGATAAAAGGAAAAAAAAGACTGTTTGGAGATCAAGATTACTTACGTGATAAGTATTTGATATTTATAGAATAAATCATAAAGAATATTCTAAGTTTTAGGAATATATTGTAAATCGACTAGGACTCCTTGGTATATAAAAGGAGGTCCTAGGGCATAAAGTTTGTAACAACGATCGAGAGTTTCTACTATCAGAAGAGAATGGATAAAGACAGAAGAAAGGTTAAAAATATGATTGAGATCAAGATACTTACGGATAGTTTTAGTTATTTATAAAATAGATCATAGTGAATATTCTAAGTTTTAGGAATATGTTGTAAATCGACTAGGACTCCTTGGTGTATAAAAGGAGGTCCTAGGGCATAGAGTTTGTAATCAATCAATAAAAAATCTAGAAATCTTTTGTTTTTGATATCGTTATAGCTTCAAGGTTTTGTAACCCTAATACTAGAAGAGTATTCGTATTATTTGTAATAATAATATTGGAGCTTTTATTGTTGAATTGTGTGTTCATAGAGTTATTGTTTCATTAAGAATTCTTCTAATATTAAAGATTATATTCCACATAATCTTTAATATACTTAATAAAGTTTCTACTATAGTTGTGTTAGATTTATCTAATATAACTAAACTTTAAACAAGCTTAAGGAATTCAATATATTGAAGTGAGATCCAACAAGAGGTATCCTACATCCTGGGACAACAATTTACTTATTAACACAAGACCAACTCATAACGAATAATAAACACTTTTTATATTCCTAACAAAATCCCTTCACCCGTCAAATGATTGGTCCTCTCTTG